>SNQJ01S0290968.1:0-10759 GCA_010110895.2 Picea sitchensis | reverse complement strand
TTTAATATGATAGTATATCTTAAATTGAATTCATAATTGGGTTTAAGTATATGATGTGGTTGTTTTGATAACTATTTATTGAAGTCATTCTATTGCATATTTGTGTTCATAGTTTGTAAATCATATGGACTAGTTCTATGATTTGCAAATGAATCCTAACCTTAAATTTGATTTAAGTCCTTTCCCCTTTTTATCATTTTGCTCTTGATTTGGATGAGATCTATATCTTGTCCTAATCAAGATAGGATATATTATATTTTCCTTTATCATTTGCATCCTAGATTAAAACTGCATTTGCACTTAAGTCTATAAAGTCTCCTTTCGCAGGAGCAAACCCTAGTGTGGCTTTGCTGAGCCCTTGTTTTAGTAGAGGATTTACTTCTTCAAGCATCTGCAAGAAGGTAATTCCTTCTCTTCTATCTGCTGATGAAAGAAAGTAACAAGATACATTAGTAGACAAAAGGCCGTGTATATACTTTTTGTATATATAAATTAGTCTAGATTAGATTAACATCAGATTAAGCTAGTTTTAAATAAGGGTAACTGGACCCATAAACCCAATCAGAATCACCATCCAAAATGGATAAGGTTCTAATTGGGATCCTAACCAGGTGATTTCCCCAATGTTGATTATGGTCATTTTTGGCCATCAACATTTTTGGCACTATAAGGACGACCATCGACGAGTGTGATTCTTTTGGAAGCTGTTTGTTCTAACACTATTATTTATTTTCAATGGCTCCATCTAATCTTCCTATTTGGAGTTGCATATCTGGTTGGGCATCCCACAACACTCCAACAAAGGTAGTAAAGTACTTGTAGAAGGTAAAATTCGATGGTAAGAGCAAATTTTTTGCATATGATAATGTTTTACAATTTATTCAAAATTTTATGAATTCTTCTTTTTCCGATATTGATGAAGGCATTCTATGCACGATTTTTACTCTTACACTAATAGGTCGGGCCAAAGACTGGTGTCTTTTATTACCAATTGCCTCTATACATGGCTGTGACCAGTTCACAATGATGTTCCTTCATGCTTTTCAGAACTACGATTATAACAAGGTTTGTGATCAACTTGAAACACTTCATAGATTTGAAGGTGAGTCTTTTGATGATTTTCTTATTTGATTTAAATTGATTTGTTTTCAGTTTCAATCTAAATATTTACCTCCTCGAATTGAGTTAATAGGATGGTTTAAAAATTTAGTTTCTCTTCCTTGTAGTTCTAATAATTGCAATGAATCATAAAATGTAATATTGTTAAGCGTATTCTCTGATATTGAGCAATCAACTTCTAATAAATTTGAACATCAACAAGCAAGTCATGTTGGAGTTACTTCACACACACCTAGAATTTATTTTTCTTAAGGTTTTTCCTTGTTTATTAGTGATTATCCAATCTCCTATGTTTTAGGAAGAATATTCCTCTAGGGAGAATATTCTCTTCAATTTTCACTTCAGTTTGACTAGTTGAGTGGAATCTAGATGCTGCATTGGTTTTGTCACCATGCAACATTGGGATCATCACCGACTAATGAGAATTAGCCTTGGTATAATCACCAGACTAGCGCATTACCCATGATTCCCTGATCTCCTCCTCACTTCACTCTGTTTCAGTCATTTAACTGAAGACTGGTAGACTAGTTAACTCAACTAGGTGGCAGTTCACTCCCGTAACTGCCTGAGAGACTAGACTAGGTGGCAGTTTACTCCTGTAACTGCTGGTGTGTATCCAAATCACTCTAGACCACCACTATGGTGCATTGGATTCTCCTCCAGTATGCATTGGTTGAGTTATGCAGAGTATATCACGTGTAAATTATTCATTATTCATTACGGTTAATGAGAATTCTTCCATTCTTTCTCTCTTGCTTCTTCTTTCTCAATTTATCTCTGCAAATGTGTTTGGTATTTTCTAGCTAGATCTATTCTGTGTAGTTTCAACACATTTACATGGTATCAGAGCCGACAGACTGCTAAGCAAAAGCTACACCAAATTATTTTTGCAGGTACCAAAGATTGAAGACAGCGAAAAAATGGAAATCCCAAAAGAATTCATTCTTACACTTTACAATTACTTTGCATGGAAGGAGAGAATAATCATGCATCTCCAAACCAGAGGATTGTACAGGTTAACCTTGAATACAAATACATAACCGACATCATCCATAGAAAAATCCAAGTATCTAAATCGAATGGATGAAGCATTCAGAACAATTTGTAGTCTCATCTCTCCTGATCTCCTTTTTCACATATCTTCCTATAAAACCCCCAATGAAGCCTGGAACACCTTGGAAGGTATATTTGGAAAATAGGATGAGATGAGGGGACACATGCTCGAGGTGGAATTTCTCACATTGGATCTAAAAATCTTCGACAATCTCCAAGATTTCTTTACAAAATACAAGGATTTATTATTGCAACTTAAAGCTTGCGTGGTTGATAAATCTAAGGAGGAGAAACAAATGGTTCTCATCATTTTCTCCAAACTTTGTCCTGAATTCTCCATGTTCGTATCCACATTCCATTCAGTCAAATTCACCTTTGGAGCCACCTGGAAGATGCCCTCTCTTGAGGAATTTATCGAATCCTTGACACAAGAGCAAACCAAGCTCATCAACATAGGAAAAATCAAAGGCCCAAAGGCGCATGCACTTACTATGCAAGATGGCAGCCATCAATATCATAAATCTAAATATAAAGACAAAATGAAATCTCATGCAAATCCAAAGAAGGAAGGGTACTAAAAACCCTTCATCGATGCCTTCGGATCCAAAGGTGGAAAGGGAAGAAAAGGGGAGAAATGCACATACTGCCATAAATAATTCCATCCAGAATCCACATGCATGTAAAAAAAAATAGATCTAATGACTCAAATACTTCATCAAAACAACCTTGGAGATTGCATCCCTGAGGGTGCCAAGAAGAAGAATCCAGAAGATCAGAATCCCAAGAAAGGCAATTCTAGCCATGCCTTGATTGCCATTAGCTCCTCTCTCGATGCTTGGATCGTAGATTCGGGAGAATCACATCACATGGATGCCACAAAAGCAGTCTATTCTTCACTAAATGCATGCAAAGGTCCTCCTATTCTGATGGGGGAAAACTCTCTAGTCGAGGTCACCAACAAAGGAAGGATTGACCTCACCAACGAAATCTTCGAGAATGTGTTGTACGTTCCCAAACTTTCCGTCAATCTTCTCTCCATGTATTAGATGAATAATTTCGACACCAGAAAGAAATTCATATTCACACCTAATGTAGTGGACATCTATGACATGCAAACCGATTCCAGGGTTGCTACCGTGAGGTAAATCATCAATCTAGATTGTATACATTTTCTGAATTTATTGAACCACATTCTGCTTTACTACTTACCCATGCTGATGAAAGTGGTAGGATATGGAATGAAAGGTTCATGCATTTGAATTTCAGATATATGCAATAGCTTAACAAGCAAATATTGGTTGATGGTTTACCATACATCAACTTCTCCAAAGGAATATGTGAGGGATGTATTCTTGGAAAACATCCTCAAGAAAAATTCGAAAAAGGAAAGACTCAAAGAGCTTCCTCTCCTTTATATCTGATCCATAGTGACCTCATGGGCCCTTTTTCACATCCATCAATCAACAAAGAAAGGTATGTTCTCATTTTTGTTGACGATTTCTCACATTTCACATGGATTTACTTTCTCAAGAAAAAATCAGAGGTCTTTGAACACCTCAAATATTTCAAAGCCCTGGTTGAGACACAGTCGGGAAAGAAAATACAATTCCTCTGAACTGATAATGGGGGAGATTATGTAAATGATGAGATCCATAATCTTTGTCATGAGGTAGGGATTCAGTTGCAACACACAGTTCCCTATACTCCGTAGCAAAATGAAGTTACTGAGCAGAAAAATAGATCTCTAAAAGAGATGGGATCTTGCATGCTACATGGAAAGTCACTACCATAGAGACTATGGGCCGAAGGACTTAATTGTGAAACCTACATCCAAAACAAATCTCCCCATAGATCTGTCAAGGATAAGATCCCCTACGAGGCTTGGAGCGACCTCAAACCGAAAGTGAACCACTTTCGTATTTTTCGGTTCACGTGCATGGGCCCAGATTCCCTCTGAAAAGAGGAAGGCACTTGATACATAGAGCACAGAGTGTATATTTTTTGGATACCTCGACAATGTGAAGGGATACATACTTATTGATCTTTCCTCGAACCAACTCATCATTGAGAGAAGTGTCCAATTTGAGGAAAGTGTCTCACATGTACTTCATCATCCGCATGTAGAAACCTTCATTCTTCCACATCTCCGAGATGATGAGCATGCACATGCTGACTCTTCTTCAGACGAGAGTTCTGATTCAGAGGATTCTAATACAGATCCAGTACAGTTAGATGCAGAGTCAGTGCATCAAGATGTAGATGCAGAGCCACAACAAAGGCCCAAGTGGGCCCAGACTAGTCTTCAAGATGCAGGGGATCTTGTTGGTGATGCAGTCGATACTAGGAGGATTCGATCTGATTTCGAGGAGCCTCCTATTGCACTCACTGCCACTGAACCATTGCCATCCAGGCATCATTTCTTGGTTCAATCTTAGTACAAGAGGGGATCATCGACCTACAGTTCTGTCCTTCAGCAGAATAGACGTCATACATCTTCACCAAGACCTTCACTGAACAGAAGTTCCATTCTCTGCGAAGTCGTATTGGAGTGAAGGACACAGTTGCCTAACAACTGTAGTTCTTTTTTTTACATACATTGTACCTTGAGGGGGGGCTTTTCCCATGAGGTTTTCCCTATTTTCTTACTTTATTTTAGTGTATCTTTTGTATTTGGGTACCTAACATGGCCTCGTTGCCGGGACCCATTCTTTATTTTCACCATAGTGATGTTCAGGGGGGCTGTTGGATTTATTTCGCACACACCTATGATTTCTTTTTCCTAAGGTTTTTCCTTGTTTGTTAGTCATTATCCAGTCTCCTATATTTTAGGAAGAATATTCCTTTAGGGAGAATATTCTCTTCAGTTTTCAGTTCAGTTTGACTAGTTGGGTGGAGTCTAGATGTTGCATTGGTTTTGTCACCATGAAACATTGGGATAATCACCAGCTAATGCACATTAGCCTTGGTATCATCACTAGACTAGTGAATTACCCATGATTCCCTTATATCCTCCTCACTTCACTCTGTTTCAGTCATTTAATTGAAGACTGGTAGACTAGTTAACTCAGCTAGGTGGAAGTTCACTCCCGTAACTGCCTGAGAGACTAGACTAGGTGGCAGTTTACTCCCGTAACTATTGGTGTGTGTACATATCACTCTATACCACCACCATGGTGCATTGGCTTCTCCTTCGGTGCACATTGGTTGAGTTATACAAAGTACATCATGTGTAAATTATTCATTGTTCATTACGGTTAATGAGGATTCTTCCATTCTTTCTCTCTTGCTTCTTCTTTCTCAATTTATCTATGCAAATGTGTGTGGTATTTTCTAGCTAGATCTATTATGTGCAGGTTCAACACATTTACAAATCAACAACCAACAATGCAAATCGAAAATTCAAACAATATATAATATGTGGCAAAAATTTCTGAATTTTCTCACGCTAAAATTGATGATCAACCACAAAGTATAGACAATCAAATACATAACGAGGAATCTAAAATTTGTATTTTTGAAAATGAATAAACATCTTCAGACAAAGAAGTTTTCAGGTACATATATTCAAATAGTCATTTCTCCCTTTATCCTAATCTTTTTAATGATAGTAATTCATTTGATAATCAATCAACAATTCCTCTATACACAAACGTTATTTTAGAAAATAGAGGAGCTGCCATATATTCAACAAATAATGAATTTCCAATTATTAATTAGGAAAAATAATTTCTAAATAACTTTATTTTTAACAAGCCTGAAAATGACTATGCTTTTGAATTTGATCAGTCTTTTAGTTCTAGTGTATCTTATGATAAGGAAGAGATTGCTAATGGAAACTATGAAGTCATTTATAATGATGACTTGAGGATTGAAAATGTTGAGGCACTTCACCCTTTAGTGATGGTTATGTCAGGTTCTCACATTCTTAATTCTCCAAGTAAATCCACATTTGAAGATGAGAAAATCCCTATTTCAGTAAATATTCCAACAAACTCTCGTTTTCAAATCTTTAATCATTTTAATGATTTCAATGTTCAAGAGACCATTTCAGTTTATGACTCTTATGATGATCAAGTTCTTTTGAATTGTCATGATCAATTTTTGCAAGTACATGATCTTACTACTTTTAACTTTGATGAGACTTGTGAATCAAGCCCAACTATCTTGTATTATTAGTGTAAATAGTGATATATGTTTATTTCGTAATACTAACAACTCTTTACATGCTTCATAACTTATAAAATCATCATTTGAAGGTAACCTGTTATCCTCCTCTTTTTCCAAAGTTCACCAATCCATATCAAATTCCCATGTGCATTTTTATCATCCAATAATTATATGGTTGGAGAATTGGTTGAAGGAGAGTTATCTTGTAAATAAATTTTTATGTTTTGTTTTATTAGGAATTAGTGTACATAATATATTTAAATTTTCTTTTGATAACTTATTATTAATTCAGTTTATATTACTAATGTTTGATGTGTGCAGATATGAAAGAACTTGAATGGCTCCACTGGAAATATGATTATATTTAGTCATATTTCCCTCATAAAGTTAGAGTAGGAGTAGGTTTAGTTTAGTTTAGGTTTATTTTATTTTTCTAAATAAAGTGGTTGTGATAATTTCTTTTTTAAAATGAGCCTTAATCTTGTTTATATTTGTTATTAATACACATTTGTAGGCTTTATCATTAACCATTATCAATCAAGCTTATGAAATGATTTGTAATATCAATATTTATATAACAAGATGAAAACTTTGATAGAACACTCATTTTACTTTTAAAATCATAATGACATTATAATTAGGATTATATTTTAGAATACAAAGCTTGAGTGATGAACGTTTCCTGATGCACTCTCACTTTATCGATCTTTATTTTGTCTTGTGAGAGTTTTCTTATGGCTCATTGCTTTACCTTGTTTCTTTCGAGTTTCTTGCATTTTGATAAGAATTTTTATAGGTTTGTTGTCGGCCTTAGTTTAGATTTAATAAACTGATGATCTTGGGTATATGTGAACTTCATTAAAGATGCAACTTCTTCATGCTTTAATTTTTATCATAAGATGAGGTTACTTCTTTAATTTGGAAAAACAATGACATTTCTAAGGTAAATCGTAACGAGATTTTTCAACGTAAGTTTCATTCACCTATTCTCATCATTTACATTTTCTTTATGTTTTAGTTTTAGTCTCGTTTTAGTATTGGTTGATCTAAATTCTGTTTGCAGGTCTTCATGATTTTCTTGAAAATCCAACATTCATGTTGGCTAAGATTTGAAATTCATTCCCCTTATTACATTTGTTTTTGAGTTAGGAAAAGCAGTGATGATGCTGATCACATTGCCAATTAGCCCAATCAGGGAATCTCTGAACCTCTATTTTGCTTTCATTTAATATCATTGTAAGCCTCATCTTTATTAGATAATCATTAAGATATTTCGATGGAGGCTTAATTTTGAAACAAGACATTTGCAAGGCAAGGGATATCTTATTTAACTTCATCTTTTAATCATCGCGGCTGCCTAGATTTTGGATTTTGGTTTGAATAATAAGCCTAATTAGCTTTAACTTGGAAAAATACAATTAATCAAATCTCAACTTAAGTCAAATGCTCATGCTTTCCCATATTCACTCTTTTGTTGAGATATATCTTTATAAGTTGTCGGGTTGAAGTCTTCTTTTAATTCTTGGCTTTTAATTTATCCTTCAGGTTTTCATTTCCTTTCTTTGTTTGCAATGATTGAAGATTTTTAATTTTGTTTGTTTTGCTTTTGATTGGATTTTGTGTTCTTTCCAAAGTATATATGAGGGAATTTTTTTATTAAACTATGCTAGTTGGTTTACATGGGGAAATTTTTACTCTATCATTTTAATAGGATTTCATTTATTTAAAGGTCATCTTTATTAAGTTTTCACTCTCTCTCGCATCAACCGTTAGCCATGGGGAACATTAAGATGTGTTTCAAGTATTATAAGTTTATCTTTATAAAGGAAAGAATTGCCTACACCCTTTACTTTGAATGCCTCCCATACCCCTCCACATTTAAATCCTCTATTTTGGTAGATAAAGAGAAGACTAGTGAGGTCAAATTCAACTGGTATCACATCCAGTACTTTAAGTAAAATCCTCCTGTACCACCCCACTCTATTCACCCAATTTCTCAAAGCAATTCTCCAAATATGTTTATCAAAAGGGTGGAAACAAGAGATTTGAAAGAACATATGTGTGGGAAGTGTATGCAAACCCGTCAGGGTATTGAACAGGATCGCTGGAAGCGGGGAAATGCATACATGGTACCGATACAACTTCGTCGGGGTACTGAACAGGCCTGCTGGCAACGAAGCAATGTCAAGAAAATATGTATTTTTATAACAGATGCATACTAATATTTAATTACCTCCTAGCTATGTTTACTATCTAATAGTAGAGATGTAATTAAAAGATAATGAATATTCCCTTACTTGGATTCATTGTCTTGGAATTAGGCATTCGGCTCCTTTCATCTTTAAAAGCTTATTTTTCTTTGATTTTGTCTTATGTGGGACCTTTGGGAATGGTTTCGTGTGCAAGAAATTTCTGAAAGCTTTCATTTCAATCTTGGGTAAATTGAATCCTATTATCTTAACAAGAGATAATTGTTTCATTCCCGCATGCCACCAATTGTCGTGGCATACAACAACGCTCCCAAATTTGCGTTGCATGGTTAATTAGAAAATTTGGGCCCCTTTATTTTTGAAAATTCTTTTCAGTTTGGTTTATTTTCCTTTGTAAATATGTTTTGTATAACGATCTTTGTATGAGCATCAATGCATTTGAAATGTTGAGAGTGGAGTGTATTGCATGTGTTGACCCCTTTTCGTATTGATTGTGCATTTGGTCTTTTGAACTTCATGAATTCCAACATGAAATTCAAAAATTCAATTTCAAAATTTTCTATATTACATATCACTTTCTGGCCAATTTCATCGCTTTTAAGTTGTTTTGTTTATGATCTTGATCATGGAGTGAAGTTCATACAATTTATACATTATTTATCTCTAATGTTCTTCATCAAACTGGTTACATACATGTTCATAGTAATGTTTTACTTGAGATACATAATTTATGAAGTAGCTATGTTCTCATCCTAAGTCATATCAATTTTACTATTCAATAACAATTTGGATGAAGAATTAGAAAAAATAGGTTTTAATCTCTTATTGAAATCTAATTGACTTCACTTAAGCCTAGTTTATGCTCGAAGATATGCTCAAGGTATCATTTGTTAGCTTATGACAGTCATTGTTGATTGGAAATGAACTTATGAACAACGTATGCATTGTTTAATTATAACAATTATACCATTAATGAGACTGGTGTACCCAAAGAGCACTTAATCGACTTTCAATAATTCACTGGTTGTATCGAGAAGATATAGAGGTGTGATGAACCTGCATAGCCTATTGTTCCAACATAAACTTGCAAACTCTCATGTCACCCCAACTATTGTTAAGGTGAAAGGAACATTTGTTGCTTAAATCATCTAGGGGGCTAGGGAGGCTATTAATCCCTATAAAAAAATGGAAAGAATAGAACTTTGAATTAGGTTTATCCTTATTAATCATTTCTTGTGGCACTCCTTAGTGTTGTTGTATGACGCCATGGTTCTTATCCCTAAGATTGTTTAGATGAAGTATCAACCCAATAGGGATCTTTTTAATGCCTAGAATCAGGTTTGGGTTCCATGGCCAAAGATAAAAGACGGGGATAGGTTTCCAAAACCATACATGGTAGCATTTGAATGAATCAAGGTTATTATTCATGATTGTATTTCCATCAAAATAGGACAATGATATCTCACAATGTGATATAAGGATTAGAACTAGAATGAGGCTAGGACCTTGAAAACATATGAGCTCAACGAGTGTTATTGATACCTTTACCACAAACATGTGTTGTACACTTCATTGAATAAACTTTGGAGACTCAAATCAAGGGTAGATGATTTATCTCTTTAGTTTAAGAGTGTTTGGAAACCTTTGGTCAAGGCCAAGAAGGCTTCATTTTCTAGTCCCTCATTCTTTGGGTCATAACTCTTAGCCATGGGTTGATTCACCATTGAAAAACTCACCCCAAATTTCCTTTGTGTAGTTAGTCAAAGCACATCAAACATGTTTTCATGTTCCATGTCTATGTCAATTCCATGTGGCTTTGGGTCACTAAACTTTTAAGAAGGTTTCCCTCCTAGGTGATAAATTTCCACGAATGATTGAATTCCGTATATCATGACAACTGAGAAGGATATAAGTATTATTTATTATTTGAAAGAAATAAAATGATTCGATGTTTAATCACACACAACCTATGATAAGTGTCTAATATAATGGAAATTCCCTAATCATTGTCAATATTTATACGCATAACACTATACATGTTTAAAATTCTGGGTTGGATGTGGTGAACCTACACCAACTACTACAATATTTGGGGAAACCCCTAGCATTATGAGTATGGAACACCTTGTCGAATCTCTAACCCACTTTGTGCATTCATTAATCATTAAGATTTGATAGGAGGCAAAGTCATAGAGTTGTCTAGGGTATTA
>SNQJ01S0290967.1:0-10759 GCA_010110895.2 Picea sitchensis | reverse complement strand
TCCGTCATACACATAGTCATCAATCATCAAGATCTAGGGCCTTAGCCAATCAAAAAAGACATCATTGTACTTGATTATAGGATCCACTACGTGTCATTCCATAAGATCACACCACCTTTTCATCCTTGGGTCTCGTGGGGCTGGTATTCCCCACTCTACTTGTAGTCATAAATGCAGACTCTTTCTAGGAAGAAATATACCAAAATTGACCCATACCCAAATTGTTTTAGGTCTCCACTCTTTCTCTTTGTAAGTTGGGTCTTCATGCTACGGAGCAAACCGTCACACAAATTGAATACTTGGGGATCCATGCATTCAATGGCATATTGAAAGTAACTCTGGAGCGCCATATGCGGTGACGCGCTCCTGGACATCCATGCAATGGTGAAAAGGATGGTCCTGAGAGTTAAATCTCTCACACCTCAGATAGCCACTTTCCCTTTGCATCTTTCAGCATCAGGTTCGCAGTGTTGACGGATATACTCACTCATCAGCAAGCCACCACCTCGACCTCCTGTCAGAGACACCCATTCTTCATGACAAGATATCCCCATCAGAAAGTAAATATCCTCAATGTCCAAGGTAAGGAAATGAACACCCACATGAAATACTTGTTGCAGTGAGTCCCACATATGGACCAGGTACTCTAATAGTCTCTGTTGGGATCTCATGTCCTGAATCTTGAATAATTTCAAGAGGCCACATTGATGAAGAGCATTGATAGTTCCTAGATCATTTAAATCCATGGATTCATCCTCTTCATGCTCATGTTCTCTCCATTCCAACATATTTTCAAATCAAATACCTGCATGGAAGTAAGAGAGAATAGTTAGCATCTGCATCTAGCTTTTTAGATTTATTTTTGCCTCAACGCTTACTTTTCTTTTTTGATTTTCGGCTGCCATGACTGACCTTCAGATACAGTGTGGGACTTTTGCAGGAAAGACATAGGGTGCTTATGGAAATACTTGATTTCCGCAGGGCCTGATATAGGCTGCCTGGGATGGCCCCAGTGCATGCCTACCGACCTCAAAAACGCCCAAAACATTATTTTTTAACCATTAAAAACAAATTGTAATCCAATCAAAAGGAAGAGGATGAAGATCTTACCGTGATGGCAGAGACCGTTCTCCAAATGATCGCCTATGCTCCTCACAATTGATCGTCGAAATCAAGGGTAAAAAGGGGCTTTTACACAAGTTTTTGATCAAATGCAAATGAAGTGGTAAAAATGATCTTTTACTCTTATTTATTACATTTTTTTACCTTTTTCATAATATTTTATATGATATAACTACATTTTTTCAAAAACCCAATAGTTTAATGGTCTTGTGAGTGTCTTTTATCTTGCAAGAAGGAGCCTAAGGTCTTAATTAATGGAGTATGGATGTTTTGTTCCATTTGTTTTCTTTTCATTACACATATCGATAAGTTTTATGGTTTTCTAGTAAAACCTCGAGTTCACTCTTCGTTCGTTCTCTTGATCGAAAATTTATGAGAACGTCACTGAGTACACTTTGGTCATTCTTTTGTACTCATTTTGGTAACACAAAAAACGATACACTCAGATTATCATTTAAGCTCTTTTCACACTCCTTAAAAATTAAAAGATTGTCGAGTGACCTTGTTCTGCTCACACTCGTAAAAGTATTTGAATAAAATGTTCGATGGGCAATTTTTTATCACGTTTTCAGTCCTGTCGAACTATTTTACGAAAAAGGAACTGAGAGAGTTCTCTTTTAAGTGTTTTTCAGACTCTATAAACATGAAAAAATCCTGAGTTTTCTATCTTTGGACTCGTTAAATAAACATCAAAAAACCCGTTTGGGACCGAACCACTCCTTCTTAAGGTTTGTTAAAAATACTTTGAGGGACTCGTTTGAATTATGAGCTTACATTACAAGCATATTTTATCCTCCTTAATCTTATGTAAAAATAAAGAGGTACTCGCTAGCAATGGTGGGGGGAAATTTGGGAAAGGAATGTGTCTCTGTATTCTTGTTAGTGGAAGTACTAGTCACTCTTGGACATGAAACCCACCTTCATCATTTGAATCCGGGTTGGGAAATCCATTTGTATCTCGTCTGACCTTCTCCAAGTTTACATCTTGGGTCATCTTTAAGTCAATGCTACCAAGACTGTCTTCGTGTCATCCATATGTTCAAGAGCAAGTCCAAATAAGCCCTATCTTGAGTCAGCCATCTGCAGTTGTCAATTCCTACCATGTCATCCTTCCCTGTGTCAGTTTCAAATCATATCCATGTTCTACTCTAATCCTAAATCTGTTACTTATTTCATGTCATTGATGGGGGATACATCAAGGCCCTCCTGTGACGATTCTCTTCCTGTCGACTTCAATTTCTTATCCAGGGACAAGAATTAGAAATCATTTAGTACCTTAGAGTCTACATGCCTTAATGGTAGGTTTCTTTTCTTTTGACAGTAGATTCACATCATTGATCCCTGATCAAAAGATTCCATCAAATGTTTGACTTCGACTCATTTATTCACATTCGTTGGATTTTTTTACAGTACCTTGGGCGTCATCGACATCAATGGTGATTTCCCTCGTGCTTGTTAACGGTTTTCATTAATGACCAGTAATCAAGCGGTTTCTAACCATGTTCGACTTCAACTCTTGTAATCACATGGCTAGATTTGTACTTACGGACGATGGGATTTAAGACCCTGGATCTCATCATTCATGGTCTAGGTTGCGATGGAGTATTTATGATTTGCATTGGCACATATATCCACGTTGTATGTCTTGTGGCTATGTTTTCATCAAATGTTTTCTCATACATAGATCCACAGTGTATTCCTGGTGGAGTGTATTCTTGGTGGCTATGTAACATTTTTTGATGACATGGATCCACGGTATATTATTGGTGGTGATCGAGAATGCCTACTTCATACATCATATCATATCATCCAGATGCTTGTTTTTTTGCAGGTTCTCGATTGGTGCATCCTTTATTTCCAACACACACACATATTTTTCAAAGTATTTCGGTCATCACAAGTTCCGACCTCATACTTTGGGGGGCATTATTTTACACATTATTTTGGTCACCTTGATGATGACTTTGCAAGCATGTGGTTAGGTTATCATGATCATCTTTTTCCTGAGAAGAGTGACCTTTTTTCTCCTCTGCAAAACTATTTTTTGAAAGGACATCGCAGGCTGCCCATATAGTACAGTGCAGAAATCAATGATTTTTGTAGTATGCTCTATAGTTGGCCCGCAGGATTTCTGTAGGCTTCTATACAAGCGGATTGTGGTGGCATTTGAAAGCCAAAAGAGGAAAGGGGTTCAAGAATTTTCTAGAAGAGGAATCTTCTAGAATGTGAAGTGGCATTCGTATGGTTACGATCCTACTGACTTCTCTGATTTGGTGGGATCATTATCATCTCTTTAACCACTTCAGCTTCTCCTATATAGTAATGGGCTTCTCATGGAAAAGGTTAAGCATAGTTAAGCAAAGTTGAGCAAAGGATTGCTGGAATAATAGGCTGGAGATTGTGTGGAGACTATTATTTCAGTTGATGCTTGAGGTCTTCATTCATCAATCAATCTTTTTAAGATCATCTTCATGCAAGATCCATAACAAGTATATGTGTGTGTTGGGATGAAGGACCACTAAAAGGGAACTTGCGACATCAAGGCATTTTGGTTGTATCTTCCACTTTTATTCAATCTAATACAGTAGTATGTTTCTTTCCCATAAAATCATTCTCATTTTATTACATGACTCCTTGGTCATATGTTTAAGTTTTCATTGAATCTATCATAGTTTCTTCCACTTTGGTTGTTTTGTGTCATTGCAGATCTAGTTTCACAAGAGCACCAGAGTGAAGCATGAACAACAAAGATATAAGGAAGCGATCTCAAAGGTAAGTCATCAATTCCTTCTTTGCTAGTTAGATCAATGATTGTAACTTAGGGAAAGCGTCATGTCCTGTCCTATTTTGTTCTAGATCCAGGTGGATCTAGGGAGATTAGTTCATGTCCACATCTATTGATTTATCCAATAACATTGGTGGAGCAAAGGGAGTAGTGGGATTTACGTGTTTAGTGCAAGGGATAAAGGAGGGTTTCCAGTTTTGAGAAGATACAACATGTTGTGCTTCTTTATCTCTTTAAGTAGCCTCCACCCAACTCTGATTTTGATCCATGAGGACATGGGCCCAAATCTCATCCTTGAGGCCACTGATAAAACACTCTTGGAAAAGGCATTAGGCATGCCCTCTGTCCGAAAAGTCGGGCACTCAAAAGAAACTATAAAGTCTTCTACTATGCCTGATTGTTTCAACTTTGTCAAATGGCCCAAATGGTTGGTGTCAGTGTCAAAGTGTTCACAAATATCTGCCACAAAGTGTGTCTAATAAATATACCCTTGACGGGAAGTTTTTCTCCATTGCCACCATTGACAACGTTCTTGATCTAGATGGAGAACACCATACTGGAGTTTGACCTAGTCATATGTAATGTCATATAAAGAGAAATAATGTTCCATTTGGGTTACCCAACTAGTGGGATCCGAGCCATCAAATTTGCTCACATCCACCCATGGAAGGCATAGGTCACGTTGAAAGTGATGGTGATGAAAGTTATGGGAATGAGAGGAATTTTCATCTTCAGTATGTGGAGGTGGGTCAGATAAAGGGTTATCTATAGGGATATGAAGCTTGGTGCAGAGTGTCGAAATGACAGATTCAAGTTGGGTAGTCAGGTCTTGTTTGATTTCCTCCATTGAGGACTGCATGGTTGTATTTATGGCAGCAACATTGGCACTGAGTTGTTTCACTTATTGTTGGGTCTCAGTGAAATTAGATTGCAAGGTATTGAAGCGAGCTTCCCAATCTTGGCTATGGGTATGGGCCATGATGATGAGGGAACCAAAATGGGGTGAGGGGGGGGTCAAAAAAATTTCTAAAATTTTTTGATCAAAAATGATATGTATGAATGTGATAAGGGCGAAGAGATGAATCCAATGGAATAGGTCTCAAATAATGGTGCAAAAATTTCCAGACCTTTTTTTTTTTACACCTGTGTGTATGAATCCCTCAATCATGGGTTTATGCACTTAAGAATAGATATATGTAGCTTAAATATGTTAGAATACGTCTCTACCCTGAAAAAAAATTAACCCACAATTTTCTGTTGAGGAAAGAGCTCTGATACCACTTGTAATATTCGAGATATAAAAAGTATGTAGAACATAAATAAAATGATAGAAATGGAAGATAAATAACAATATAACTAGAAAAAAACCACAATAACACTGAAATGATATCAAAATAACACCAGAAAGAGTACTTTGATTCTGAGATCAATGTTCACGGGCCTCTTCGAGGGGGCAACCTCCAATCAAGAAGAGCTTTTTTTTTTTTTTTTTTTTTTTTTNTTACACATGCGGAGTTATACTCTGTTCTGAAGAATACTATAGTGATTAAATGCCCAAATGCTTAATCCAAAAGAAATGTGTAATGATTTTCCAACCCGAACACAATTGCATGGCAATAGATCTTGTCTGTTTTAATTTGTTTATGTTTTTGTCCCCAAGGGTTAGGTATTCAAGGGTTCTACAGACAAGGGTTTGCCTTGTTCTATAGCTCTCTTATATACGTGCAGGGTCCAACAGTAGTACTCGACCCAATATCTCAGGGAACTAACTAAGTAGGCTAGATCATGCCCTTACTTGTACTACTTGAATACCTAGGTACTAGAGAGTATCTTCCCGAGTGTTGTTCTCGGTGGCACTAGAGAAGTTAGGCGGCCTATCAATTTATCTAAAGAGGGCTTCAGGTAATCTAGGTTGATACATACACCGGTGTTGTCTGATGCACTACCACTCAAAGGGGTACCAATAGGGGTTACAAGGGTGGCCAATATATGTGTGTTTAAGTACCACTTGTATTTATTGCGTGTATGAATCCCTCAACCGCGGGTTTATGCACGTAACGAAAAATCTCTCTGGTTTAAAGAAGCTGGAATACGTCTCTACCCTGAAAAAAAATTAACCAACAATTTATGCCAAGGAAAGTGCACTAATACCACTTGTAATATACTAGATATAAAAAGTATGCATAACATAAATAAAATTCTAGAAATGGCAGAATGACGACAATATAGCCAGAACAATCACCACAGTAACACTGAAATGATATAAGAATAACAACAAAAATAACATTTTGATTCTGAGAGCAATGTTCACGGGCCTCTTCGAGGGGGAAACCTCCAGCCGAGAAAATATCTATTACAATAATATCCAACCTAGGGTTCTCATACCCTCGACTCCTATTTATACTAAATATGTCTATCAAAAGAATCATCTAGAGGAAGATCCTTCCAGAAGCGGAAGCTTCTATTAGGTCTTCTTACATTTGACTTATTCTATTTTATTGCAACGCCTTATTAATGTTGACCTTTATTACATCCGAATATATTGTTCTACATATGTGTGGGTTAGGACCCTAACAAAATAAGTAACACTGGAAGAGAAGAAAGGAAACATATATAGGTATCCCTACATTGATCTACATGACATCTTGCAGAGAATTCAAGGGAAGAGAAATCATCAGAGAAAGAGATCTAGAAAGAAATACCAGGAGCATGCAGATGGGGGGAGACGTACCAATAGGGGGAGTTAACCTTTTTACCATGATGTGAAATGGAGAGAAAAATAATAGATGCATGAAGATAGGGGAAGCATCCCCAAGAAGATATACCCTTTTCCATTGATGTCAAAGAAGGAGAGTGAGAAACATTGATGAGGAGAAATGGTCATTGGTCATAGGGGGAGCATCAATGTTTCCATCAATGTTGGTGTTGCTATCAATTCCAAAGGGGGATATTGTTGGAAATTTGGTTGTCATTGATTTCAACCCTTAGATATTGATGTCAACCCTTGAATAAGTTCAGAAGCCCTAGATATATGGTTGATATTGATGGTGAGTTAGTTGTCATTGATGGAGTGGTTGATGTCAACATATTTGTTGGGTGCATTTGATGAAGTCTACATGAAGCCTCAAAGGTGTGGCTATAATAATTGAATGTTGGTTGATGAATATGGACATGAAGGACTTTTTAAATTTAGGTAATACACTCTTAGATGGATAGTTCTTGTCATCTTGTTTTCGGTGATAGGTTGTATGCCACGTGGTTCCTCACGGTTGAGGAGTTATGAGGTCATGAAGTTGGAAGCCCCAAATATGGGTTAAGAATCCCCTATTGAAGCCCCAAATATGGGTTACGAATCCCCTAATTAGTTGCAAGTCATTAATGAAATGGTAAAGTGGTTGTAACAAGAAATTTCAAGAAGCCTTGAAGTTAAGGAAATAGGTTACTTAGAAAAATTATATATTCAACTCAAGAAGTCACTCATAAGTACACTCACACACTCATTCTATTGAATATATTCTATGTGAATAAGTGATAATTTTATGAGGTAACCAAGGAGATGTGAGGAGAATTTCATAGGGACTATGAAGTGAAGAAGGGAGAAATTCCAAGGGAGGATGAAGTCTTGTGAGGATGTGTTCTAAGGTATGTTATTTATAGGTCATCTTACCAGTTTTTCTATAATGTTATTTATAGACTGATTAAAATTGAGAAACATGGAGGATATTGAGAATCCATATCAAGGTACCTATGGTATAAATTTCAGCTTTTGGTTCATTGTATTTTCTAAGATACACTCTATGGAAAATAAGGTTTTTGGCTAGTTCTGAAACTAGTCTAAATCAGGTGTTCTGAGTAAAACAATCATAACTTCTTCATAGAGGATCCAAATATAGTGAGAAAAAAATTCATTGGATACAGTACAATATTCAATATGTTTTTCCTAATTTTTAGATATAGATATCAAATATTACATGTGTGGCATGCTATACAAGTTCTCTCTCTAGAATAAGCAAGAATTCAACAAGGTTTGCCATTTTTTCTATAACTCCTTTTCTGGGATGTTCCAAGCAGTGAAACTTGGAGGAATTGTAGAGACGCTATTGAATAATATTGAGTACAAGTTTCATACCTTTAATCATTAGATGTATGGACTTGTTCTTGTTGAAAGTTAGGGTTTGTGACTAAGACAAAAACTAGTCTTGTGAGACTACTGTAAAGTTTGATGAAGATGTTATTATCTTGTTGTTTAAGTTGAGGAAGGTATGCAGGTCTTTCATCACATACACTAGGTATTTTATAGAGTTACAATTATTTTTTTATGTATGTTTTGAGGGTTACATGTTGATGATTTTATGTTGCATGATTGAGGCAAGTCTTTGGTATATTGTTGAGGCATCGGCACATGCTTGAGGCGCATATTAGGTGCATGATTGATACATATACTTGTTATATGATCTTGGTTTTTTGGTACTTTGTTGAGTTACACCATTGATGGTACTTTCTTGATATATCCTATGGTACATGGTGTATTTCATGATTGAGTGATAAGGTATATGGTTGAGATACATTGTTGGTACATGGTATGGTACATGTGTTGATGTACATGGTTGATACATCGTATGGTACAGGATTAGTACTTGGTATGGTTTTGATGTACATGGTTGATGGTTGACACATATAGTATAGGTTATGGTGCATGGTTGATGCACATTTTGGAACAGGTGTTGGTATATGTTTGATGCATGGTTTAGTATAGGTGTTGGTGCATGGTTGATGCACTTGTTTTGGTACATGGTTTATGCTTGGTATGGTACAAGTTTATGGTTCAGTACATTCTTTGGTACATAGTTGAGACACATATATTGTGATGGTATGTTGGTGATATTGGTACATTCTTGGTAGAGGCATGTGTTGGTGATGTTGGACATCTATTTGAGAGGTGTCCTTGGTATATGATTCATGTGAGAGGATATTGTTGAGTATCATTGATAGTGTCAGGTTGGATAGGTTGACAGTGGCAGGTTGGATACAGTGACAGGTTGACAGGTTAAAGGTTGATGTGATAGTTGCAATAAGAGTGGTAGAGACATGGTAGTGACAGTGGCAATGATTGTGGTAGTGACATTTGGTATATACTTATATTTTAAGGTGGTAGGATGGGGTAAGGAAAGAGGGTTGTAGCCTATTTCTGGTTGGATCTAGAGAATCAAGGAGTTGGATATTCCTTTGGGTTGTAGCCTCCTTCTGGTTGGAGCCAGAGAATTTAGAGAATTGTAGCTTCCTTCAGGTTCGAACTTGAGAATGAGGGGGGTATATCCTCCTTCTGGTTGGAGCTAGAGAATTCAGGGAGTTGTAAATTCCTTCAGGTTGAAGCCTGTAAATAGGGGGTCATAGCCTCCTTCCAGTTGTAGCTGGAGAATTGGGAAGTTGGTGGTTCCAATGAATGTATTCTTTGATATATAAGAAAAAATTCCATGGTTTTCTCCTATTTGGGTTTTGACCTAAATTTTGGTGTACTGTGTACTTGATGTGATTTTGTTGATGTGATGTTGCTTATGTTTATATGATCATGATATATTGATGATATACTAATGATATAATATTGATTAAGTTAAAGTTTATATATTGTGGTTAAAAGTGGTAAAAGTGATCATATTGATTCACCTCCCCCTCTCAGTATTCCAACATCATGTACAAGTATAGATGCATAACAACTGAACAAAACTGAGGTAAAAAGGGAAAACCCAGTGGGAAAAATCCCCCCCACCCCCTCTCAAAATATGATGATAACAAGAAAATAATTCTAATATGTTCAACTGATAAGATGATGTAGCCCTCACTCCTAGAATGTCCCTCAATCATAAAAAAATTGTTCCGTGAAAGGATTTGTGAAAATGTCTGCCACTTTCTTTGAAGATGGAAAAAATTACATATCAATGGCTCCATCCTGAATCTGTCCTTGAATAAAGTGAATATGAACCTCGATGTGCTTGGTCTATTGCCTCTGAACTGGGTCTCTACAGAGATTGATATTACTCTAATTATCACACCATACAACTAATGGATAATGAAAATGAACTCCCAACTCTGTAAGAAGGTGTTGCAACCAAATAGCCTGAGTAGTAACACTCACTACACCCCTTTACTCTACCTCTGTCGATGATAAATAAATTGTTGATTTCTTCTTACTTGACCAACAGATAGGTCTTGATACAAGGTAGAGGAAATATCATGAAGTGGACTTGCAACAAGTGTTATCACTTTCCCAATCTAAGTCTGTGTAACCAACAAGATCCAAGGAAGATCCTACTGCATAATGTATACCAAAATTGGTAGTCCCCTTGACATATATGAGAATCCTCTTTGTTTCCTTATAGTCAATATCATAAGGCTTGTGCATGTACCTGGAAACTAATCCAACTGCATAAGATATTTCCAATCCAGAGTGTGTAATTTAGAGAAGACTCCCCACCAACTATCGATATCTAGTTCAATCAACCAAAGGCGATCCATCGACATATTCTAGTCTAACCACTGACTTAAATCATGTTGGATATGGCTTGCAATATATCATGTAAAATCTATCAAACAAATATATGGCATGCTTGGACTGAGACATATTTATTATTGAATCATTATGGCTGATTTCAAGACCAATAAAGTAATGTAACAGTACCATATCTGTCATAGAAAACCTGTCATGCAAATCAGTCTTTACTACAACAATGGATGAGGCTAAGCTACTTGTAATGAGTAAATAATATAGATATAGAACTATCAATAGAAGTGAATATGTTTTCCTCATCATATACACATTATAATATGATCTACATCTAATAAAACCTCTAGAGA
>SNQJ01S0290965.1:0-10759 GCA_010110895.2 Picea sitchensis | reverse complement strand
AGAAACATTGATGGATTTCGGCTATACGTATGCTCCTAACCTCATCCATCAGGGGGCATCTGTTATCACTGAAATTTCATCCACACATGGCAACAAGAACTCTGCATCGTCAAAACAGAATTGATAGTCATTCATGGCATAGGATTAAATCCACAGCATTGCAAAAGGGTCAAAAACTATACAAAGTAACCAAAAATTGAAGGGCGCTTTACAGAATCTGGATGCGCGCGCATATGCGCTGAACAACAACGTACAATGTGCGCATACGCGCACGATGCGCGGTTGTGGGGCGAAAAACCCGCGCACCTGCTAAACGGTGCATTTATTGAAATTGGTCGGCCTCCCAACCACTAATGGATCAACTCCCAAGCCGATTTGACATCAAATCTGAGCTGAATCTGCATGTTAGGCTGGTCAAAGACCTAATTGAGCCCTAAAGAGCCCCTTTTCACACTCCAAAGAGGTTACATTATCACCCAAGGCCATGCTATAAAAACCCATGAAGAACCATCATTTTCTCAAGGAATTTTATGTATTGTTATGCTGCTAAGATTGCTAAGGACTCATTCTTTGGCAAAAAACACATTTGGCACCATTTCATAGGGCTATCCACCTCTCTCTTGAGTGGATATGCTTGGAGTTCTTTCACCATCATTCTCATCTTTTTCATTGTAAGGAGAGAAAGTTGTGAGGGCCTCAAGAGCCTTCCTTTGGAGGAAGAAGGAACCACAGTTCCCTTTCTTCATTGTGTTCTGGATTTCATCAATAGACCAGCTCAAAATATTGGTGATATGAGTCTTGTTGTCTTTGTTATTTATTTTTTCATATGCTCATAGTTTTAGTTTGTTTCAGTTTGTTTTTGTTTATAGTCTTGTTGTTTCTCTTTCTAACCTTTTCCTCTACAGTTGTCATGCTCTGCAAGACCCAACAGGGCATGTAAGCACCCTTTATTTTCTCACCAAGTGACGAATTGGGTGCAAACAATGTGAGGGGGTTGTAATTAGTGGAAAATGAGATAATGAGGGGGAAGAAAAAAACGTTTACTGTTCATGAGATTAATCAAGCAATCCATAACATATTTTGCAGTAAGAAAAATATGCATCAACCAACAATCAGATGACTGAGTAAAATTCCTATGTATTTGCCTAATTTCACGGTCCATTTACATCCCACAACCATTACAAAACAAAAGTAATTCACACAATCCGTAGGATATTCTGTTTCCTTTATTCACACATTCTGCACTTTATAACAGTCAACAACAACACTCATTCCCAATCTATAATTATTAACATCCATCACTGCCATACATTTCCCAAATCCACATTTATAATTCAAAGTAGTGTTTCCAAAGATAACAATGAAGTCACTATTTCTGTAATAGAGCCAATCGAGATCTGTAATAATATTCATTCCCATACATATTAGCAGTAAAATAATAAAGACCAAAATAACCAAAACCTCACATGTCATGTCTGAAATGACAATTTACTATACAACCAATAGGCAACACTTTGACACAGGCTATGCAGGGGGGAAATGTCCAAGGCAATGTAACCATGCCACTATAAAACAGGACATCTCAATGCGTCTTAAAAGCCAGACCAAATACCCAACACGACTGTTATCAACAATGGTCGATTTCTATAAATAACATGCTTAAAGAAAAACTCTGAGGGTATCACTGAGTATAAGAACCAACTATCCATACTACAAATAGAGCACAACCAACCAAACACCATGATACAACAGTTCAACTTATCACAACAAACACCAGTCATGTCAATAACTCAACATCTCATGCAGAGACTGTGTATATTACTAAGTGGTTAGTTGTTTAAGTCGCATCGCGATTTAACCAAGATGTGCATACTCAGACTATTCAACCAATGAAGGATGTTGTGGATATGCCTTTGATATCTACCTAGTTCGATTATCATTTGGCCTCGGAGAGAACATAGTTATCATGCCCCATGTTTCATTTGCAAAACACCACACACAGAACACGACCTGTGTGAACAACCCTAAGCATTCATGACCCATACGACCAATGGGTGAGCCCATGTTCAAAGTCATAGACCACAACAATTGGGAACAACTAAACAGGCTCGAAAAACTCCCTATGCATCTCCAGTATGGAGGGTTAAGGTTTTGCACAGTAGTCATCACAGGAGGAAAGACACCAACTATAGTGAAACTTTGAAGCTACATGCGTACACACAGGGAGGACTATGACGCTTGTGAATGGGAGGCAGTTTCTTGAATTAGCTGAACAGGAAAACAGGGCTCTAATTAGACCCAAGAATCATGAAGACAACCATCCAGTGATGATTTAAAAACCCTTTAACCAAACATAGTGGTAACCAAAAACTACCACCCAGGAAGACCAACAAACTCGATGAACTCAAAACAATTATAAGTAGAACCATCCATTTTCCATTCTAAACCCAAAATTTCACACAGTTGCAGTACTAAGGACAAACACAAACCCACACAACTGAGCCAAAAAATATTTCGTAACCAAAGTGAAGTCAATAATGGCCAAAAGAGACATACTTGTTAATAAAAAACTTAAGACGAGAGGTGGTTGAGCGGTTTCACCCTGCCAAAAATCTGGAGTGCAATCACAACAACCAAATCAAACAATAGTTTGAATAGGCTGGCGACCAATGGGAAGGGTAAAGGTGACGTGCAGTAAATGCACGTCACCTCCACCCATATCACATTTACTCCATAGTATATGCCAACGAGCCCCCATTAACACCATTAATCAACCAATGCATCGAGAATATCAACACATTTAAACCATAACATAATCCAAGTTCCACAATTCATCCATTTGCATCGTTACCTTGCCAAATGCACCACCCATGTCATAACTCAAATAAATTGTTTGACCACTATACCATAGAACCATCACCAATAGCATAATTACCATAAAAATTGTAAATCCATTACTTCCATGAGCCACCAAGGTTTATAACATATGCATATCAACTACCAATTGCATCAACCAATGCATAACCATTGCATTATTACCTTGCCAAAATGTGCCACAAAAATTTCCACCACATGCATATATAAAAAATGTAATTAACGCAATTTCATAGCCATTTCCTTGTTAGCTAGGGTCTAATGGTGATCAACAAATATTTTGTGCATGTAGTATTGCAGAACTAGGTTCCTTTGCACCTGTTGTAATACCTTGCCTTCTTCAAAACTGCCTTTAATGTAGCTTTACTAACATGTTTTTTATGCAGGTGCAATAGGGATAGTCACCATTAATCAATAGCAGGTTGTAATATCACGAAGGAACAACATCATGAAAGATCAACCCATATCAGTAACAACGATATCAACATTGATCATGTAAACCTCTGCAGCACATTATCATAACAAAAATGAACAGGTCTGCTCTTCAAAAGTTCAAGAGGGTCCTGTTAGCGATATTTCTGGTAAGGGGGGTAAAATACGAAGGAATGGGTTGAAAACCCACTTATCCTAAGTACTGGACGTAAAATGTGCCCGTGGTAAGCAGCAAACGGATCTGGACGGCAGGCATCCGCGCGCCCAGATCAACGACGTACATGGGATTCCGGAGCCCCCCCGCCTTTCTACCTTTAAGCGGAGGGGGGGGGTTTCCGGAATCCGAGGTGCACCTCTTCAACGGACGAGATCAAAGTGCCCGGATCAACGGCGCGCGAGGCGATTCCGGATCCCCTCCCCGCCTTTCTACCTTTAAGCGGAGGGGGGGGGTCCGGAATCCGGAGCGCACCTCTCCGACGGCTAAGATCAACGGCGCACGAATCAACGGCGCACAGGCAATCCAACCTCCTGCTGTCTTTCTGTGTTTAACCATGTGGGGCCCCCCTTCCTGCCATGTCATCTTTTGTACCTTTCTCCCCCCTGCCAGTTGTTCTCAACTGGATCGCACGGCAAGGCCCGTCCCCTTTGGCCCCTCCTCGTTCTCCGACATCTGTCCATCTCCCTTATTTCCGTCCATATGGTCCATCACACATGTCATCGTCCACTCATTACCCACCACGTGTCTCGTTCCCTCCCACGTCAACCTTCAATAAATAAGGTGTATGTTGTATCCCATCTCCTCCCCCCTTAGCCTGTCATCTTTCACCATGTGCCCTTCCCTATCACCTCCCTCACACCTCATCGCCTCTCATTTCCATCCTCGTAGTCTCGGCACCACCAATCCCATTACGTTCCCCCCAGCCTTCACGATGGCTTCCATGCATATGCGCCATATCGCTCAGCTAATCCAGGTGGCAGTGCGAAAGGTCTTCCACGTCGCAGAGGTGTCGAGTTGGTCGGGCCATTCTCAATCCCAATGGAGCAGTTATTGAAGTAGTTGGTGGTGGTTAGACATCGTCTCCGCCATAATGGGAAAGTCCGACGACGAATTAAAGGCACATCAATTCGCCCACGGAACTGTCAGAGAGTCCGATTGTGTCTGCCGAAGTTGCACGATCATTCAAAGATTGCAGCTACAGATTGTCAGAAGCCATGCAGACGCAATGTGTTTAATGCAGCGTCTCGATTTTGTTGTTGTTGCTGTTTTGAGTATATGAAGGCGTTTTTGCCATTTTTGTATCTATCGATGGTAGAGAAAATCTCCCGACTGTAAAGTTTTAATGATCTTTCTAGTTCTATGGTTATGCATCTATGTTTGAGATTTCTTGTTTTATGACAAACAGTTTTCCTGTTCCTTCTTTGTTTCCGTCTTACCAGAGAGTTCATGATCGAATGGTTCGCATGAATTGTTGCAGTAATGTTATGATAAATGATTTGTTGTTGCATTACTATTTTCTCTGGTCCTCTTCGTTTGAATGTAAGAAGATCTTGCCTTTGGATGTTTCTCCTCATAGCCTGTTAGGAACCTGACTTTTATAACAGACCCCTGCACTCTTCTTATACAACTCTTCCCTCTATTCACCCTTATTACAACTCACTGTTTGGATTTTATCTAAGACCTCACTTGCCCATGCATACCTGGCCTAGTTTCAGAGTTGAGACGACATTGTTCCGAGCTTACTTCCATTTGATCATCTTTCTATAAACAAATTGTGACATTAAATTGATGGGTGTCGGGCTCTGCTCCTGCAAGCAATCCAGGAGTGACTTCCGACGCTAACATTTCTGGCACCGTTGTCAGGGACGAAGTTGAATATTTTCCCCAGGATTGAACGACAAATATTAGTTGATTTTGAAGGTGCATCAGATATCAGAACTTGAAGATTGCTACTGTGCACCTGGCGACTCCATTGTGACGACTCCGCTGGGGAGAACCTGCTATATTAATTGTGGCTTTCAGAGGCAGACACATGCGGTCTCATCCACAGCTGCCTCTAGCTACACCCAAAGCTGACCCAGAGGTGGTTCTCAGAAGGGGAAAGAGTTGTACAGAAGAAGTTCCCATCGCCGAAACAGGTAATCCACCATCTCCTTCTGTGAGAACTCCTTTTTCACCTCCTCAATTTCTTAACAGACCTTCTTCAGAGGTTTCCCATTTCTTGAATTTTGGGAGTGTTCCTGCTGAGTTTTCCCCTCCTAGTCTGGGATTGGAGGGAGAAATTATTGTCACCCCCCTCTCCTCTGAAGTTGTTCCTTGGCGTAGACCCGAGACTGCAGAATATTTCCCTACTCCTGCACAAAGAGAAGCACCTTCTGACTTGAGTTCGTTAGCCTTCTCCTTGAATCCTCTCTTGTTCCCCACTCCACTTCGAGATTATTTCCCAGTAGCCCCTTCACGAACTCCTTCTCCTCCTAGTTCTCCTCCACCTAATATTCCTATGGCTGGTGCTAATCCCCCTCCGAATAGAATGGATGCCATCATCACTTCTAGATATGATCCCTTAATCCTACCCCATCCTATGAATCCTCTCCCTGCTAGAGACTATTTGAAATGCATGCCCAAGTTCACTGGAGAAGGGGACATAACTGCAGAAGAGCACTTGGCTTCTTTCTACAATTATGCAGACAAACTAAGCATTGAAAATGAAGATGTCTGGATGAGAGTCTTTGTCCAGAGCTTGGATGGCGAGGTGAGGAAATGGTTTAGAGGATTGGCCCCCAAATCTATTGCTGGAATTGAAGCTCTGGATAGTATTTTCCTGAGACAGTGGGGAGATAGGAAGGATTTCATGTATTACATGAAAGAGTTTGAATCTTTGAAGAAAATGGAAGGAGAGTCTGTCTCTGACTTCTCCAAAAGATTCAATAAAATGTATAATAAGATCCCTGCAGAGATAAAGCCCTCAGAAGCCTCTGCCCAAATTTCCTATGTTGGTGCATTTGACCCTGATTTCTACCTGCTATTGAGGGAAAGAAGAGCCACCTCCTTAGCTCAAATGCAAGACGTTTTCGTAGAAGTGGAATCCAACATATTAGCAGTTGACAGACTAAGAAGAAAAGCTGACGTAGACAGAAGAAAGGGAAAATCTGAAGCCTCAACTTCTGGCCCATCGTTGCCCCACACTCAAGTGGATGAAATGACCAAGATGATGAAGTTTTTGTCTGAAGAGATGGAAAGACTGAAGGTGGAGAGGAAGAAAATGTATAAGGGCCCGCAGAGTGCCGAGATCAAAGGGGGTTTCAGAAGACCCAATAGTATTGCTCCTCCGACTATGCACAGAGAAAGGGGAAGAGACAGAGAAGACCAGAGAATTCAGGCCCCCTTTCATAACAATTTGGTGGCTGATGAGGAAGAAGGAGGAATGGATGAGCTTGATCCTGAAATCCACTGCTTAGAAGACACTCCCCCTTTTCCTCATCTGACTCAATCATCATATGAGGAGTCTCTCATGGACAGTCAGCTAAATGAGTTAAGAAAAGAAGACAAGGCTAGCGGCGGTCGAGGCAGGTATAACCTGAGGTCTGATAAAAGAACATCAACACCTGATGTTCCTGAGCGGTCCACTAGAATAGAGAAACCTGCTAATGAAGTAGCAGATGCTCACAGAGGTAAGAATGCTCAACCTCTCTCTCCCATTGTTCATAATCATGTTCCTGAAATAAGAGAAATCCCAAAGCCTATATCTTCTTTCAATTTCAAGCATGAAATTCAAAAGATCAGAATCCCTGTGCCCCTCACTGAGCTAATTAAACATGGGGAATTTAAAAAATGCTTCTCTGAGCTTTTACAGTCTGAAGCCTCATGCCTTCCCACAGACTCCATAAACCTCCAAGATGAAAAGCCAGCAGTTGTACTAGGTCCCATGGTAGAAGATAGAGATGATTCATCCCCTCCCTTCTACACATCCTTGAACATACATGATAAAGTGTTGCACAACTGCTTGATGGATTCAGGGGCTTCTCACAACCTCATGCCCAAAACTGTCATGGAAGAATTAGGACTAGAAGTCACTCGAGCCTATCATGACCTCTATTATTTTGACTCTAGGAGAGTTCAGTGTCTTGGAGTTATTAAAGACCTAGTTGTGACCTTGTTTCAACTACCCATGAAAAGTGTGGTCATGGATATCATAGTGGTTGATGTCCCCCCCAAGTTCGATATTCTATTGTCGAGATCTTGGATAAAGAGACTAGGGGGGACTTTGTAGATGGACCTCACGTATGCTACTATCCCAGTGTTCGGAGGAGAGCATAGAAGACTATACAAGGAAGCCCAACTGGCCTACATAATCAGTGATGAATCCAACCCTACCAATCATCCCATATTTGCCTTGGACACTGATTTAGGCTCCAGTTTACTACAGCTCACCCATGCCCCCGAGCCTCCTCTCAAACTCAGAAAGCAGCCCACTGTTTCCCCTGAAGTTCCTCCCTTCATCACCCCAATCTGGAAAATGTTTTTTGATGGAGCCTGTTCCCAAGAAGGCGCTGGAGTTGGGGTGGCTTTCGTGTCACCTGCTCAGGAGACCATATCCCTGTCATATAAGCTGGAATTTGACACCACCAACAATGTGGCAGAGTATGAAGCTCTTGTTATGGGTATGAGGGTTGCAAAGGAAATGGGAATTAAAGAGATAGCAATATTTGGAGATGCTGAGTTGATTATCCAGCAGGTCAGAAATGCCTATCGTGCTAAAAATCCCTGGCTCAAGAATTATAGAAATGAGGTATGGGACCTAGTTGATAATTTCTTCTTGGATTTTAACATTTCTTTCATTCCGAGGGAAGAAAATACTTCAGCCGATTCCTTAGCTGTCTCAGCTATCTTTCTTGAAGTTCCTCTGCCGCGTATGGTCAAAACTGATGTTGAAATAAGATATAGACCCTCTGTACCAGACAATGTCCAGCATTGGAAGGTATTTGAAGATGATCTAGAAATCGAGAAATTTCTCCAATCCATTGATGACTTTTTTGCGTTGCACATAGATGAGGATCCTGACATGGAAGGTGACCATCACCCTGGGGAGTTTTTTAATAAAATTGCTAACCACTAGATTATTCAACTACCAAGCAATTACATTCCGAAAGGACTAATCCCATTAGAAAGGTTGTTCGATGGGAATGATGTGGCAATAAAGGGTAGAGTTTCAGGCGATGATGCTGACACGGTTGAGTGCAACATAGGCACACCAGAGGAGCCTAAGTTTGTCAAGTTGTCAAGGAGTTTTTCCAAGGAGCAGAGGGCCGAATATACTGAGTTGCTGAAGGAGTTTGCTGATGTGTTTGCATGGACTTACGAAGACCTCAAGACGTATGACACATCGGTCATTGAGCACAAGATCCCATTGAAATAAGAGGCTAAGCCATTCAAGCAGAAGCTGAGACAGACAAACCCCATGCTGCTACCTATCATGGAGAAAGAAGTGAAGAAGCTTCTAGATGCCCAAATCATTGTCCCCTTGAGATATTCCGACTGGGTAGCCAACTTGGTTCCGGTAAGAAAGAAAAGTGGAGAAATCAGACTCTGTGTCGATTTCAGGAACCTGAACAGAAGCTCAAGGAAAGACAATTATCCCCTGCCCAACATGGAACACATATTGCAGAAGGTCACTGGTGCATCTAGAATATCCATGATTGATGGTTTTTCTAGCTACAATCAGATATCAGTCATGCCTGAAGACAGGGAAAAAACGGCCTTCACCACTCCATGGGGCACATTCATGTATGCCAAAATGCCTTTCGGATTGATGAATGCAGGAGCAACATTTCAGTGAGCCATGGACATAGCCTTCATCGGGGAGAAATATAAGTTTGTGGTGATATACTTAGATGACATAACAGTCTTCTCTGCGTCTGATAAAGAACATTGTTGCCACCTGAGAAGAGTTTTTTTCGAAGTGTCGCAAGTTTGGCCTTTCCCTGAATCCCAAGAAATATCTGTTTGCTATGAATGAAGAGAAGCTATTGGGCCATATAGTGTCAACATAGGGAGTGAGGATTGACCCTAGCAGGGTAGAAGCACTTCAGACCCTGTCACTTCCCAGATCTAAGAAGGAAGTTCAGGCCTTTTTGGGGAAGATAAATTTTTCGAGGAGATTTGTCTCAAATTTTGCTGAGTTGGTGAAACACATCACAGCCATGCTCAGGAAGGGAAATGAAGTGAAATGGACTGATGAACCTAGGGAATCATTTATCCAGATAAAGAGAGAGTTGAATGAGGCACCTGTGCTAATCAGTCCTGATTATTCTAAAGATTTCCTGATTTTTTCTTTTGCCTCTTGTGATACAGTAGCAGCAGTCTTATTGCAGAAAAACGATCAAGGGCAAGAGCAACCCATTGCCTTCTACAGCAGGGCATGGAGAGATGCAAAACTCCAGTACGAGATCATGGAGAAGCAGGCCTATGCCTTGGTGAAAGCTCTCAAAGCTTTCAGGGTCTATGTCTTACATTCAAATATCACTGCATACGTCCCTTCGGCTTCTGTGAAGGACATTCTTATATAGCCTGACATAGATGGGAGGAGAGGTAAATGGATCGCCAAAATATTAGAATTTGATCTGGAGATTAGGCCCACTAAGCTGATAAAGGGGCAGGGTTTAGCCAAGTTGCTGGCTGAATCCAATTGCAGAGCCTTGGGAATCAATTTCATCAACGAGCAAGCTGAGTCATCCAATGCGCATTTCCATAATGCCTTATCACTAGCAGCATGCACCTGGTACAAGGATATCTTTTATTTTCTGCAAGAATTGAGGCCTCCTGATGGAATGAAAAAGAACAAGGCGAGAGCTTTAAATCTCAAGGCGGTCAGATATTGTCTCATTGACCAAGCCTTGTACTGGAAAGACCCTCTAGGGGTATTTTTAAGATGCTTGGACCCACAAGAAGCCCAACAGGTTATTTCTGATTTTCACAGTGGCCTTTGTGGGGGTCATCATTTCTGGAAGACCACAGCCCATAAGATCCTTCGAGCTGGGTATTACTGGCCCACTTTATTCCCTGATGTCTGCAGAGAAATCAGAGCTTGCATCAAGTGCCAGAAGTTTTCAGGGAAGCAGCAGCTCAAATCTCTGCCATTAAAGCCTGTCGTAGTTACAACACCCTTTCAGCAGTGGGGACTGGACTTCATTGGAGAGATTCATCCTCCCTCAAGTGGCCAGCACAGGTGGATCCTCACTGCGACAGATTATTTCACAAAATGGATAGAAGTTGTCCCCACTAGGAGCACCTCTCACAAAGTAATTATTAGCTTCTACAAGATACCAGATATATAAAATATGCAGAACAGAAACGAAATGCTAGAAATGACAGAATAACAGTAAAATATCCAGCATAATCTTCACAATACACAGAAATGATATACGAAATAGCAACAGAAATAGCACTTGAATCAGA
>SNQJ01S0290964.1:0-10759 GCA_010110895.2 Picea sitchensis | reverse complement strand
TTAGGCCATTAGTTGTAATTATACCTCCTAGTCTCCTATATATACCAAGGAGACATTTTCATTTTGAATCATCTTGTACTTGAACATTTAAGTGGGGTAAAAGGAGGTTGCCCCATGGAAGAGGCTTATTATCTGAAATTATCTCTCTTTCAAGGCGTTGAGTACTTTTTCTGAGGTTTTTCTATGCTATATTGATATTTGGTTCTTAACAAGAATCCATCAACCTCAAAAGGATTTAACTAGAATACGAGGAAGAAATCAAAATATTGAAAACTAAAGTTTTATATCTAACAAAAGATATGGAAGAATTGAATACATATGAAAAAACTATTAAATGCAAAGAAGTCTTGGATGAGACAGAAGAAATAGTCATCAATCTAAAGACTCAACTTGAAAATGCTAAGGAAGTGGAAGAAGCCTTGAAGATTTAGTTGACTAAAAAGGAAGAATTAAGTCACATGCTGAAATTAGAAATAGTCAATCTCAAAAAGATGAATAGAAGGACAAACAAGATTGTCAATTTCTAGAATAACTCAGCTATCCTAGATAAGATTTGGAAGAACCAAAGATCATTTGATGACAAAACTAGCCTTGGATACAACAAGAAATAAGACAATGAAAAATGGAGCACCATTTACAAGCATAAGAAATGATCATCTTTATCAAAAGGAAAAGGTTCAATTACAAAGAAATTACAACTCATGAACTTTGTTAAGGAACGAATCTATAGAAGTAAAAAGGAAGAAGAAAATAAAATGATAGATTTCTCAAGCCAAAATAAAATCAAGAGTGGGAACACCTTCAATGGCTATTGCTTTTCTTGTCATAGACTCGGCCATAAAGCAATGGACTGGAAGAAACTAGAGGAAGGATATACAAGAAAATCCCAAAACTCAATTAGATGTTGGAGATGTAATTTTGTTGGGAACACAACAAAAGTTTGTCATACAATGTGATGTTACAACTGTGATAGGTTTGGGCACAAATCCCAAAACTGTAAGAGTTCAAAAAGTCAATATTTGAATAAGTCATTCAAGTCAGTGACAAAACCTAATAAAAGTTGGAAGAAGAAAGGAGATGATAAATCTACAAAAACACAACTAGAAAGAGAAGATCTAAAAAACATAATATGTCATTGAAATATATGGAGAAGAAAATCTAAAGGAGAAAGTAAGAAAGATGATATTACACCTGAAAATGAAGAAATTAATAATAAGAACATGATGGGTGAAGGTCCTAATAAAGAATGTGAAATTTAATATGAAATAAATCAAGCCCAAGAAAAGGAAGTGCCTATAGAAGAATATAGGACAATATCAAATTCCGATGAAATCATAATTTGTTAGCCAAAGAAAGAAAATACAAAAGAAGTTTAAAATTGGTTTCTACAAAATTTAAGGATTATGCCAAGATTTGTTTAAAATTTAACAGGGGAAGAGACCTTTTCAGGAAGAGCTACCCTTTCAGAAACAAATGATGAGTAGTTAGAGGCAGAGAGACCATATTGACAGGGGGAGTCATTTAGTTACGATATACATAATTTGATCATAAGGGGAGAAACCCTTTGCCATTGATGTCAAAGGGGGAGAGTCACTTCATAGAGAAAATCATCATCACATGGGGAGTTTGTGTATGAAGTTAGAGTGTTTCCCTCAATGACAAAGGGGGATATTGTTGGACATATTGTCATTGATGTCAACAACCGATGTCATTACGTTATAATGGTGAGTTGGTATGAACAAAGAGTAGAAAATCCATGTACATAAGGACTAACAAATTAAAGATCTCAGGAGGGTGAGCGACTAAAGATCAGAAGCTCAGAAGGGAAAGCGCATTGCAGAAACACGATCATATTAAGTTGTGACTATTGGATACACAAGCGTCGGATCAAGGGAAGAGATTGATTATGGAGTGCAAAGGGAGAATTAAAAAACATGTTAATTCCAATCTCGCAATTAGTCTAGACTATCAGATTACAAGAGAAGGACCGTTGGAGGACTGGTCAACGATTAGATTAAGTCATGACTGTTGGATACGTAAGTGCCTGATCAAGGGAAGGGATTGATTGCGGAGCATGAAGGGAGAATTAAACAAAACATTATTTCTAATCCCACAATTAGTCTAGACAATCAGATCTCATCGAATCAGAGATCGACGACTATGGTTGATCCACCAAACATTCACACAACTTCAATTGCGAAGTTTGGGTGATGAGCTAAGCCACGTGCAAATTATGGTTCTACAATCAACATCAATCGTTGATGGTCACTCACAAATAGATCTACGGTTGGCATCAGTTCCACTACCAAACAAGCAGTTTCCATTGTGGAACTCGACGAGCGTTTTAAACGTCGTGCTAGTTGAGGACCCCACAATCATCCCTGATCATTGATCTGCTCCAAGATCATTCTCGACCATTGGATCAAGTTGAGTGTAAGGAAAAAGTAAGTCATGGACCCTAAATCATGGAAGTGACATACACATGGTCAACCCGACATTGACCACTTCGGGTAAAATCGACTGAAGGAAATGTGGACGAAGGAATTCTAGTGAGTCGTCCGATCTAAGGATTACATCGGAAAAATTTCTGACCATTCGATATGAAGTAGATATATAGGATAAATGTGAGCCGAAGTTCCGAAGTAAATGTGAGCCGTCCGATCTAAGGATTACATCGGAAAAAGTTCTGACCATTCGATATGAAGTATATATATATGATAATGTCTTAGCTAGAGTCCCTAAGAACTCGAATTCCCGATAGCCATTCAATCATATGTAGCTTTTTGGGAAAAAGAAGAGCCGTTGGATTTAAACCAAGGAAAAGCAACATCACAGACAGATCGAGCCGTCGAACTAAGATCACGATCACTGAACAACATTCATTTAGGGTTAAAAGTTGTGAGGAGGTTACACTTCGGGTAAAACGAGAAGTAAGAAAGGTGAAGTTAACCGAAGTTCCAAAGTCATGAACTTTCATCAAATGTTGGATTAGAGGAAGAGCAGGGAAATATTTTCAACCATTGATCTATTTAGAGCACACACATCAGGAGATCAACGTCAGCAAAAAATGTCAGGAAGGACATGTGGCACAATTAGATGATGAAAAGTGTCAATATGAAATTGGCATTTCAGGTATGTGTAAGTCACGAATCTAAGTGACACGTGGCAACCACTCGACCAGTGCCGCATCATCCTAACATTTTTCTGTTTGCCTATGAATTTCTTCATGTGGAGGATACAAAAAAAATGTGTTAAGTTTAACTCCTTGATATTTATTCACAAATAAGGTGAAACCAACATTACCATACTCTAGAAACTTTTCAAGATATGAACATTCCAACCAATCTACAATCCTATCATAATATGTGCAATTACCAACATAGAATTGTTCGAAAGAATTCATATATGAAAAAGATTTTTGATGAAAATAAGGTACTGGATTTGTATGGAAATAATCTTGTAAAAGGATCCTAATGTTATTGGTAGGATTAAAATAACAAGAACTTATCATGATTTTTAACTGAAGAAGAAGTGTCTCATTTTATTGAAACTTCTCATTGAGCTCGAATGCTTTGACATTAACTACTTGAGATGAACTAAATGGAAAAACCAACATATTTGAATAATCATCACTGATATCGGTTTTTGGTTGATTGTAATTTTGAATCTCAAATAATTGATTATGGAAAAATTCATATTTTTCTTTAAACACAAATTTTGATGAATCAATGGCAGACACAATTTGAGACCCTTTTAAATCATTCCTTAATTCCACCACAGATAATTGATTAAAATAAGAAGTAATATGATCATGAGTGGAAATGTTCTCCTCTTTATCTTCTGTGCGAAAATCACCATTAATTTGTACCTGATTATATAGTGCATGATTTATTCCAAAGTGATCTGGAACACATGATTGCGTAGCATGATGATAAAAAATATCAGGGTCCAAGGAATACTATGTAGAAGAATTGAGGAGACAAAATGCATCTCTTGAAATGATAGGTATATACGTTTTGAATTGTGGTTTTGTTCCCTCTCCTTGAATAAACAGATCGTCTCTCATCATATGTTATTTTAAAGAACACGAGCTATTTTCCAAGATGAAATCACGTTCATCATAAAAGGGTGAATGTGAGAGAAAATTACCAGAATTAGATGATTCATTACTAGTTTGATTAATGTTGTCATCTCCCACTAATTGATCTTGAACCTGTTCACATGAGTGAGGGGAAGTTTTACTGACAACAAGATTACCAAATTCACATTCCATCTCTTTTACTTCAGAAATAATTGTTATATCTTGGAGTGTTTGACCACGATCTCCTTTTGAATTCAATGTTCCTTCCTCAATATAAAAATACATTGTTGGCAAAGAAATATCAGAAGGGACAATTGTATCTTGTAAAATGTCATGCTTCTCCCGATCTGCCAAAATGAAGGAAGTTGACAAAAAATGTGGTGCTTTAATGACTTCAAGATCATAATGAACTTTTAAACCATCTTAAGATTGAGTATTAGTGCTCAATTCATATTGGTTAATAATTAATTGATCTTGCTTGTCTAAGAGAGAGACGTGATATTGAAACCATTCATCAATAAGAGGAATTTCTTTCAAATGGAATCTAGTACAAACATGTATGAACCTAATTGAAAAATCATTGAACGATTCATAATTTTATTTCCTTAAGAAACTTAATTATTCACTTAATTCATCATAATCATAATTGTTAAAATATGATAAAAACTCAATTACAAACTCAGACAAAGAATGAATTGAATTAGTCAGAAAAGATTCAAACCAATATTTAATCCGACCTCAGAAGGTTAGAGCGAACAATCTGCATATAACATTAGGATCAATGATATTATGTTTTAAACATTTATAAAAAAAAATACAAAAATGATCTTCTGCGGATGTACTCCCTTATCCGTCGAATGTAAGTTATGACAAGAGAAAAAGTGTCTTACTGGGAATGTTAACAGATGGGAGATTAAAAACACTTTCCCATACAAAAATCTGGGCAGGAGCCATTGTTTTAATGTGACAATAAATAATCTGGCTTCGAGTTAGCTTGTCATCTAACCAGCCCTTAAGCATGTGGATGACATTACCGAAGGATAGATAATGAATCAAAAATAACTATGGGCGAAGAACTTAAATGATTAAAACAAATAATTTGAAACTAAAACATTCAATCATTTAATTTGATCGACCCTCTTTCTAGCGCCATTTGTTGATGTGCGTTTATGACACACCATCAACTAGAAGGGAATAGTCTAGTATGAGGTTGTCTAAATAACCCAAGCCGTTTGAAATAACTACCCCTGACGGGTTTAACGACTCTGTTAGCCGATAAAGGGATCTAATCTAAACTACAAAAATAAAATAAATAACTATTCATTAACGAAGATCTACTATATATATTCACTATTCACACTTTTATATACAAAATATACAAATAAACAGGTGCAAGATTTACGAGAAACCTTGTAAACTAAGGTTGTACAAGAGAACCGAATCTCAAGAAAAATTAAATAGATCTAGAACATAATACTAATCTAATTTTAACCTTGAAACTAAAAAAGGAAAATAAATGAATGTAAATAATAATGTTTTTGTTGAAATAATGTAACTAAAAAGAGTATTCTATTTATTATTGATGTATTATTCATTAGATCAATCCCCTTTTTCATATTGATCATGTCGGGTATTGTAAATAACCAAATTCCCTTTTGCGGATTGGTAAAACCCTAATTGTAATAGGCATAATGAGAAGTCGGCCCTACTAGTGAAAAGTCACCTGCCTGATTGTATAAATAAAGAGACTAGCGCCTCATTTGGACACACACTCACTTGTTCATCAGAGAACAAGTTTGGAGCTGTATTTGAAGAATAAGTGAGAGAGAGAGAGGCACATTCTTGGGAGAGGACTTTCTGTATTTGTTTGAGTTATCTCTTGGCATTGTATTGGCTATCTATATTAAGGAATTTTTTGCTGGGTTTTCTCCCCCATGAGGGTTTCCCAGGATAAATGATGTGTCTCTTGTGATTGTGTATTTATCAGTGATCCTATCTATGTTATTGTTATCTAGTGAAATGAAAATAAACTTAATAATAGATTAAACCTTAACATGGTATCAAAGATAAGCTGAAGAGAGAATCTTTCACAAGAGAAAGTGAAAAATGTCACTATTGCCGTACATGCAAATTAGAGCTTTTTATTGAAGAAGTATTTCAACCCCAAAACCATCTAGAAAAGTGCACCCTTCCTCAAGGATCACTTTGGAATCCTCAGCGAAAATTTTCAATGGCTAGATCTCCCAGAAAGTGAAACCCTAGTTTTCACAAAGTACCAGAAAACCAGAAGTACCAGAAGTACCAGAAAACCTGAAGAACCGGTCCAGAAATCCGCAGATCAAGTTTGGAGGGGTAAAAGTTGGATTTTTTGAAATCTAACCACACCAGGCTACTCACCTCAACGAAGCGCACCTACTGGTAAGTTCAGAATTCAATTTTGAGCATTTTCATTTTTTGGTATTTTTCCTAGCTCCAGGTAAAAGATGTCTGCAAGCACTAAGCTTGTTGACAAGCTAGAAGGTGTGGAAAAATTCCATGCTTGGAAGTATAGGATTGGTATCATTCTTGAAGAGAATGAACTAGCAATATTCGTCAAAGAAGAAGTACTATAACCCGTCGATGCTGCAGATAAAGCAAAACACCACAAGGAAATAATTAGGGCCAAAAGAATCATTGCAGATTCGATCAAAGATCACTTGATTCCTCAAGTGTCATCAAATAAGACTCCGAAAGAAATGTTTGATGCCCTAACCAAACTGTATGAAGGAAAGAACATAAACCAGAAGATGAATCTAAGAACTCAACTCAAGAATACAAGGATGTAGAGAGGAGAATCAATCCAAGAATATTTCTCCAGAATATCTCAATTCAAAGAACAACTAGAATCAATCGGAGATGCTATAGATGAAGACGAACTTATAATGATGGCCCTTAATGGTCTCTCAAGAAATTGGGATGCATTCATCCAAACCATTTGTGCAAGAAAGGAGAAACTACTATTTGACAGTATGTGGGAAGAATACATTCAAGAACAATCAAGAGTAGCTAACCGGGAAGCTTTACTTTCAAGAGACGAAGATCAAGCCCTAGATACTCATACTAAAGGAGGAAGAAAGAATTTGTACTTCCAGAAAGAAACTCATAAAGAATCTCACCCCCAAAACAAATTTATTCATAAAGAATCTCAACCAAAGAGATTCTAGAAGAAAGGACAAAGAAAGGAAAGAGATTACTCATTTGTCCAATGCTACCATTGTGACAATATGGGACATATTGCGAGACATTGTCCAGATAGACGAGAAGAATACAAGAGGACAAACAAGAGGCATCATGCCCATGCAGTTGAAGATGAAGAGCCACACGCAAAGATGTTAAGAGAATGAATTAAAGACTATGTCTTAATCTCGTCCCTCTCAGGATCGGTACCACATGCAGAGGACACTTGGCTCATTGATAGTGGTGCTTCCAAGCACATGATAGGTCAAAGATATGTTCTCTCTTGCCTTTCAAAAAATATTTTTTCTCAGAAAGTTACACTTGGAGATGATTATCAATACCCTATCAAGGGAGTGGGAGAATCAAACTACAAGCTTAACTTAGGGACTCCAATGAAGATGAAGGACGTACTCTATGTACCAAGTTTGACAACGAACCTACTCTCCATATATGCTTTAGAAAATAAAGGCTTCAGAATTGCCTTTATAGATGGATAAGTTCTTATGTGGGAAAAAGGAGAAACCATGAAAGAAGCAATCGTCATTGGAAATGAAGAAGGTGGCTTGTATAAGATAAAGGGTCACTCAGAAGCAGCCATGACCCATGCCATTGAGAATCCATATGAAATTTGGCACAGAATATTAGCACGCATCAACTACAAGGCATTAACGTATGTATGCAATGCAGTCATAGGTCTACCAGAACTCAAGGTTGACCATGAAGGTGTGTACGATGGATGTGCACAAGGGAAGAACATCAAGAACCCTTTTCCAAAGAGAGACAACAAAGCAGAAGGAGTAATAGAACTCATTCACTCATATGTGTGTGGCCCAATGCCATCATCCTCTATCAATTGGTATGTATACTATGTATCTTTTATTGATGATTATTCTCATAAAACCTAGGTTTACTTTTTTAAATCAAAATATGAAGTGTTCAGTAAGTTCAAGGAATTCAAAGCCTTGATAGAGAATCTTTTTGAAATAAATATAAAGATACTCAGGTCAGATAATGGAGGAGAATAGACCTCAAAAGAGTTTGTAAACTATTGCAAAGAGGTTGGGATCAAGAGGGAGCTCACCACTCCCTACAATCCTCAACAACATGGTGTAGCAGAAAGAAAGAACCGAACTATAAGGGAAGCAATGAAGACCATGATCCATGATCAAGATATTGCAATGTGTTTATGGGCAGAAGAAACAAAAACAATAGTATATGTACAAAACTGATTGTCCCATAGTGTACTTGGGTTAAAGACCCCAAAAGAGATTTTCTCCGGAAAGAAGTTGTTGGCATGTTTTCAGACAGAGGTAGAGTATGCATGTTTTTTCATTGATGGCAAAGATCAACACGTTCAACAGAGCGATGATGGCATGGCAATGGAAAGATCAACAGTGAGGAGCAACAATGATCGTTGGATCACCCATCCCAAATTCTCGATGACCATCAGATCTGAATACATATAGGAGGAACGCGCAAAAGAGGAGAACAAATATCAGATGTTGGATCTAATTGCAATGATTGACCATCGTTGGATCCAAAAGAAGGAGCATGATATTTAAGTACAAGATGAAGCAGGCTTACAAAGTCCCGAAAGCAGGAGGGTCGTCCATCGTCGAGGAGTACACGTGGCGATGGATTAATTTTTCGTTGACTGGAAAGTCAAAGGAAGGAAGTGCTCTAACCTTCCAACACATGATATGCGAAATCGTGATAAGATCTGGATCGTTGATCCAAGAGGGACACGTGGCAATAGATCAGAGCATGAAAAAGGTTTTGTTTTGGAGTTTTGGATATCGAGAGTTGGAGGAGTCAAGGAAGCAACTCATGGAAGGAACTCGCGATATGCGAGATCACGAAAAGATCTAGACCGTCGAATCATCAAGATTGTGGACCATTGATCTGACTCTATTTTGGAGTTTCGGATACCGGGAGTTGGAGGTGTCAAGGACACTCATGACAAGAATGCTGAAACGCGAAATCATGAAGCACCTTTTAGCACAACCTATGGTCACTATCGGTGGTTATGTGAGGGGAAGGAGCTAGCGGAGCTAAGCTCCATTTCAGCAATCGCAACATGAAGAGTCGAGACTCTTCACCATAGGATTCCCGAATTTGCGAATTACAAAGTGCTTTTTGGATAAGCGCCAGGTCACCGCTAGTGGTCATGTGAGAGGGAGGAGCTAGAGGAGCTAAGCCCCTTTTCGGAGATCACAACATGAAGAGTCAGGACTCTTCACCTCTGGATTTTCGAAATGCGAAATGCGAAAATGCCTTTTTTGTAGGATGTGGTCACCGTCGGTGATCATATGAGAAGGTGGAGCTAGCGGAGCTAAGCTCTTTTTCGGTGATCGCAACTTGGAGTGTCGAGACCCTTCGACACAGGATTACCGAAATGCGAAAGGCATTCTGATTAGGCCCATGGTCACAGCCAGTGGGCATATGAAGTAGGCGCAAGATCCATCATTGGTAATCCAACGGTGCAGGTTAATCATGAATATGATCGAAGGGTCATTGTTTATTTTCATGATTAATAAGTTCAGTTACAATTTAGTTAGAAAATCGAATCATGGTTCTTGATCAGTTGGTGATACAGTTGCTAAGAATTTTTTGTCTTTGCCCAAGGAGATTCGAGGTGTAACTAATGAGGCTGATGAGTATAAAAGGTGAGATGCAGCGACTGTGTAAGGTTGGCTGTTCTAACCAAAACAATGAGATGAACTGTAAGAAGGGTAAAATGAAAGAATGGAGAGCATGAGATAAAAATCAGAGATGAGTAACAGTCACCGAATAGACAGAAGCAAGAGAAGAATAGCAGAATAACATGTAGCAGAGCAGAACTGTAGAACATTTTTTGAACCAGAGAAGAATTGCAGAACAATGAAGAAGGGGTAAGAATTGAAATACCTGTATCGTTTGTTTGTCAATCAATTATGCATAATCAGGGAGGAAGGGTGGTGCTAGGGAGGAATGCGGTCCTCTGATATTCAAGTTGGTGATTGAATATTGGAAGTTGTATCTTCCATCTAGTTATGCCTAGAAAAACAGGGTGGCAGGGTAGTGCTCGTGAAAACACAGAGTTTTATGTATACAAGTTGGTGCTTGTATAAATCCAGTTGGTGCTGGAATATTTAGGGAGTTGGTGCTTCCTTCTAGTGGGTGCTAGAGAAACTAGAGAGTTGGTGCTCTCAACAAGTTGGATCTTGTAAAACAAAGGTAGTAGCCTCACTTTGAGTTGGTGCTCAAACATAGATGATGTACATAACTTAAAAGACTTCCTATCATTTCGAAGAAGAAGAGGTTTTCTCCCTTTATAGGTTTCCTTGTGAAAATCTATCTCTGTGTATATCTTATGTGTGATCGATGCTCATTATTTATGTTGTTCATATAATGTATAATATTGATGGTCACTTGATGAAAGATTAAAAATGGTTTAATAGACTTAATATTGTTTAAGCACAG
>SNQJ01S0290963.1:0-10759 GCA_010110895.2 Picea sitchensis | reverse complement strand
GTTCGCTGGAATGTACTAGGGTACCTTGGGAATCATTGATATCAATGGTGATTTCCCTCGCACTTGTTAATGGTTTACATCATTGACCGATAATCAACTGGTTTATTCCATGTTCGACATCAGGACATCTATTCACATGGTTAGATTTGTACCACATCGGGATCGTTAAGAAGACCCTGGGTTGAGTGATCACTCTGGTATGTACTTTGCCCAGGTTGCGACGGAGTTTCTCTTGAACATTGACACATATACTGTCACATAGATCCACTTTGTATTGGTCTGTGGCTATGTCTTGTCGTCTCGTAGATCCACAGTGTATTTTTCATGGCTACGGTCAGTTCTTGTCATGGAAGTATAGATCCACATTGTATCTTTGGTGGCTATACCTTTTTGTAATATAATTATGGATCCGCAGTGTATTTTATGGTGACTATACCTTGAAAATATTTATCACTCAAGCATAGGTATGTATGCCTTGGGTTTGAAACATATCATGATATTTGTTTAATGGTTGTGTGCATCTTCTACCAGGTTCTTTGAGTCCATACCCTTGCTTGAAAAAGTCTACAAAGTACTTCAGTCATCACGTCTTCTAACTTCGCACTTTGGGGGGAAATATATTACACATCAAAATTAATCACTTCAATAGTGTCGCAAGTGCCGCAAGTGTCATAATTACAAGTGTCTCAAACATCATACTGTCATCTTGTCTATGTTGTGTCTTTAACGACATCACAAGGACACTTAAGACACCTTCAAAGACTATTTTAAGTAAGATAAATCATGTGATGAAGAGTACAAATCATTTGTCATGAAGAAAACCACTTAAAAATCAATTTTGAAGGCCAATGCTCCCCCACCCACTATCAGGGAGTGCCATCGCTCCCTACCCTTCCTTGGGGGAGCGTTCCAGCACTCTGTGCGCCCTTCTGGGGGAGCACTGGGCTTTTTTAAGAAAAAATTTGGCAGTGCTCCCCTACCCACTATCAAAGAGTGCCAGCGCTCCCTACCCTTCTTTGGGGGAGCGTTGCAACACTATGTGCCCCATTCTGAGGGAGCGTTGGGATGTTTGAGGGAATCTTTGACTGTTGAGGAAAATCAGGGAAAAATCCCCCTCATCTCTGGAGTTGGTTGGATTCGAATTTGAGGTCAAGGTTGGATCTTAGGGAGGATCCACAACTGATGGCGAAAGATCCTCAACCTATCCCAAGAATCTCTAAGGTGGTTGGGTCTCTCCAAGCTTATATAAGGAGGTCTTCTCATGGTGAAAAGCACATGGCAGTTTAGAGGCATCAAACCTATGATCTCCTAAGGGAGATTTATCAATGAAAGTTATAGTCATTCTGATCGTGGAACTTTTGAGCAAGGGTCTGGACAAAAAGAGCTTGGTGAAGTTGTTGCATCTACATCTATGGTTGTAATCACTTTGTTTTGTTTTCATTAATATATATATATGTGCTTGGCCTGTTTCCTTCAAATTTTTTTATGTTTCATGAATTTGTTATTTTTCATATATCTATTTCGAAGCTAATAATGGTAGGGATAGGAAGTATGTTTTGTTGTTGTTGTTCCTTCGATTGCAGGACCTTCTGAAAGACCTGGAGATCAATATCAACCTGGATCGAGCAAGGACAAACGTTATTAAAGGTATTTATATTCCTTTCTTCTTATTCCTTGACTAGTTTAGCTTCATTAGAAGGAATGTTAGTGTTCAACATTTGCACCTTTCTGTCTTGGTTATAGGGGTCTGGTATCCAAGAAAAAATCCACTTGTCTGAAGGGGGATTCTCCTGTAACAGAAATTGGTGACTCCACTGTGGATTCTCGTGAAAGAATGATGACTATTTATCAACTTTCATTCATTGGCCCTGACTTGACGATCAACCCAATTACCTCCCTAAACGGGTCTTATATGCATTCGGTATCACCCCTGCCACGGGTCAATTATGTGGCGTTGTCTCCCATGAATTCAACATCCGATGACTTAGATCCGGTAGTTGACATGGTGATCTCTTCGGTATGGCTATTGGAGCATGATCTCCTTACCCCTAACGCAACCCTAGACATGTGTTCCTTCTAGAGCATTGTTCTTCCATCCAGTGAATATCTCTTGGAAGCCATGACCGAGTTTTGTCCCTTGACATGGTGTCCTTCCAGAGCGTTATCCTCTTGGAAACCATGATCAAGAAGAATCACGAGCATAGTTTCTCTTCTCTGTGGCAAGCTCATTAAAAAATGAAACAGAAGTCACAAGCATGGTTTCGCTTCTCTGTGGCAAGCTCGTTAAAAAATGAAACAAAAGTCACGAGCATAGTTTCTCTTCTCTGTGGCAAGCTCGTTAAAAAATGAAACAGAAATCTGGGAATTCAACCTAGAGCCTTGAGCATAGTTATATTTCCCGTGTCAAGCTCGTTAAAAAATGAAATAGTCACCTCTCATACCAAGTCGAGTCTTTTGTTAGGTCTCGTATTTGAGCCTTCATTTCATCCACCCTTATCTTTTTTCTCCATCTAGTACAGAAATTGGTGACAACCTCAAATTCGGTGAATGAATTGAAGTTGGGGGGGCATGTCTTCAGCCTTTGATTATCATTCTGGAGTTAAGCCACTAGTTTTTCAAGTTGGGGGCAGAGTACCAACCATCCTTGGGTATCCCAACCTTTGGAATTTACGTTGGGAATTTACAAGAATAGTTTAATTTTGTTTCAAGCTTGTCTAAAGATGAAACAAATATCGAGCTTAGTCTTTGTTCTTTCTCATGCTCACAAAAACATGATAATGTAACCAAGTATACTTTTATCACTTTTCGAACCCATAAAGGTTATACGAAAAAGGAACCCCCTGGAGTCTACTTTAAGTTCTTTTCAAACTCTCTAAACATGAAAATATTGTCGAGTGATCTTGTTTCCTTTCCCACTCGTAAAAAGATTTGAAAGGGCGTCTTTCGAGTGATAATTTATCTCTTTTTCGGACTCTCAAGACTAACATTACGAAAAAGGACCACATTAGAGTCGTCTTTAAGTCATTTTTAGACTCTCTAAATATGAAAAACCATTGATTTTACCTTCTTTGGACTCGTTAAACAATCATACATTGAAGGGCCCATACGGGACCGAACCCTTACTTCTTACAATTCGTTAAATAAAGGAAGAGGGACTTAATGAAGGTGAGTTATATCGAGCATGTGTTACCCTCCTCGATATCATTAAATCAAAAAGAGGTACTCGTCTATCTGGATGAGGGGGGAATTTGAAGGAAGCAAGCCAAGCAGTTTTTTGGAACATGACAGGTCATTCTTACAGTCGCCCTTGAACACGGCACTTTGTATTTCCATACATTTTAATCCATTGAACCTCTGCACTGAACCAATCCTCTGAGTTTCTTTACTCCTTTGGGTCACCCGACGAAAGTCACAGTATCCACTACATCATCGTGTTTTGGTCCATGTCATGTTTCTGTTGTTGTGCCTCAGTGTTCAAGGGAAGTATCTGCCTCGAGAATCAACCATCACAAATTTCTTGTTTCAATACCCGTGTCAGTCCATGTTCATTTGATCCACCAATTTACATCTATGTGTTAGTTTTGTGTTGTTGATGGGGGATACATCAAGGCCCTCCTGCGACGAGTCTATTCCTATCGACTTCAACACATCATCCGGGAACAAGACTTAGAAATCAATCAGTACCTTGGGACATGCATGCCTCAATGGCAGACCCCCTCGCTTCCGAAAGTGGGTTTACATCATTAACCCCTGATCGGATGATTCTACGAATGTTCGACTTCAGCTCATCCATTCACGTTCGCTGGAATGTACTAGGGTACCTTGGGAATCATTGATATCAATGGTGATTTCCCTCGCACTTGTTAATGGTTTACATCATTGACCGATAATCAACTGGTTTATTCCATGTTCGACATCAGGACATCTATTCACATGGTTATATTTGTACCACATCGGGATCGTTAAGAAGACCCTGGGTTGAGTGATCACTCTGGTATGTACTTTTCCCAGGTTGCGACGGAGTTTCTCTTGAAAATTGACACGTATATTGTCGCATAGATCCACTTTGTATTGGTTTGTGGCTATGTCTTGTCATCTCGTAGATCCACAGTGTATTTTTCGTGGCTATGATCAGTTCATGTCATGGAAGTGTAGATCCACATTGTATCTTTGGTGGCTATACCTTTTTGTAATATAATTATGGATCCACAGTGTATTTTATGGCGGCCATACTTTGAAAATATTTATCACTCAAGCATAGGTATGCATGCCTTGGGTTTGAAACATATCATAATATTTGTTTGATGGTTGTGTACATCTTCTACCAGGTTCTCTGAGTCCATACCCTTACTTGAAAAAGTCTACAAACTACTTCAGTCATCACGTCTTCTAACTTCGCACTTTGGGGGGAAATCTATTACACATCAAAATTGCTCACTTCAATAGTGTCGCAAGTGTCGTCATTACAAGTTCCGCAAGTGTTGTCATTACAAGTGTCGCAAACATCATACTGCCATCTTGCTTATGTTGTGTCTCTAACGACATCACAGGGACACTTAAGACACCTTCAAAGACTATTTTAAGTAAGAGAAATCATTTTATGAAGAGTAAAAATCATTTTCCATGAAGAAAACCACTTAAAAATCAATTTTGAAGGCCAATGCTCCCCCACCAACTATCAGGGAGTGCCATCGCTCCCTACCCTTCCTTGGGGGAGCGTTCCAGCACTCTGTGCGCCCTTCTGGGGGAGTGCTGGGCTTTTTTAAGGAAATTTTTGGCAGCGCTCCCCTACCCACTGTCAAGGAGTGCCAGCGCTCCCTACCCTTCTTTGGGGGAGCATTGCAACACTATGTGCCCCATTCTGAGGGAGCGTTGGGATGTTTGAGGGAATCTTTGATTGTTGAGGAAAATCAAGGAAAAATCCCCCCCATCTCTGGAGTTGGTTGGATTTGAATTTGAGGTCAAGGCTGGATCTTAGGGAGGATCCACAATTGATGGAGAAATATCCTCAACCTATCCCAAGAATATCTAAGGTGGTTGGGTCTCTCCAAGCTTATATAAGGGAGCCTTCTCATGGTGAAAAGCACATGGCAATTTAGAGGCATCAAACGTATGATCTCCTAAGGGAGATTTATCAAAGAAAGTTACAGTCATTATGATCGTGGAAATTTTGAGCAAGGGTCTGGACAAAGAGAGCTTGGTGAAGTTGTTGCATCTACATCTATCGTTGTAAGCACTTTGCTTTGTTTTCATTAATATATATATATGTGTTTGGTTTGTTTCCTTCAAATTTGTGTATGTTTCATGAATTTGTTCTTTTTGATAGATCTATTTCGAAGCTAATAATGGTAGGGATAGGAAGTATGTTTTGTCGTTGTTGTTCCTTCGATTGCAGGACCTTATGAAAGACTTGGAGATCAATATCAACCTGGATCGAGCAAGGACAAACGTTATTAAAGGTATTTATATTCCTTTCTTCTTATTCCTTAACTAGTTTAGCTTCATTAGAAGGAATGTGTTCAACATTTTCACCTTTTTGTCTTGGTTATAGGGGTATAGTATCCAAGAGGAAATCCACTTGTCTGCAGGGGGATTCTCCTGTAACATGGTGTAACTTCGAAAAATATTCTACCTAAAAGGGAGTGTTGAATAATATTATTATATTATATTTATCAATTATGCCCTATTGTGCCTTTGTAAAAGTCGTCCCTTTTGTGCCTTGACAATTAAATGTAAATTAAGAGGGAAAAGTGACAGGTCGGCCCAGACCTAATATTAGGCTAGTCAGACCATTATTTATAAGGGAGTCCAATGCCTTATTTGTTCACTCACTCATAAGCTCTACAACAAGAGGAAAAAGTGTGCAAGTCTTGGAGGAGTAGTTGTTGCAACTGGGGGAGACGTCAAGGAGGGTTTTGGTATATCTCTTGGTATCTCTTGGTTACGTGGTGTGCTACTCTTTCCTAGTGAAGGAGTAGAGGAGGATATTCTACTTTGTTTTGTGTCTATCTATATTGAGGAATTTTTTGTTGGGTTTTCTTCCCCATGAGGATTTCCCAGAAAAATCTGTGTGACTCTATTGTTTTTGTGATTTCCTCTCTTTCAGTGATCTTATTCATACATATAATGTGTTAAATGATTGTAATAATAAAGAAGAAATATAACTGCTAATTGTATAAGTAAAAATTCAACATAAAAAGAGGCCTAATTGAAATAATGGCTAGAGAGAGAAGTGGAATTTGTAACACACCTGACCCCCTATTCATCCCTAGGCTAGTGGGTTGTTTGGTTTTCCTCTCTTTTCTCAAGGTAAGTATTCATATTCATCAATTGTTTAAGTGAATAATTATCTTATCACAATATATACTATATTAACTCTTACCAATTTATGGTGAAATTCCTCCACAAAGTTTACTAAGGTGACCAAGAATCTAAACTCCCTCAATTTGATGGTCATGATTACTTCTTGTCGTCAGATCAAGGATCTGTAGATATTCGGACTTATTCTTGTCAGAATTATCAATTAGTAAAGTCAACATCCTCTTTGATGACATCATTTCAATAGATCATCCTTAGGGATCCAACAGTGCTTGGACTCAAGAATACAATGACTTTGATTGCATCAGCACCTCTACTTACTTGGTGGTTACCCTCTACTTCAATGTCTATTCTCCATTCCAATAATTGGGACCCACGGAATCTACGGATGAGATTAAATCTCCCCCATGCATCGATCAACGATCCACCTCCATTCTCGGACTCCCTCCCCATTGGAGTGCCTCCATTCTAGTTTCACGAACCACTCTGACCGGCTCACTCCGACCACACATGCTCTGACGAAGTAAACAATACTTGTTCACTTCATTCGACAGATATCGTGTTCTTGGGGGTTACAAATGCATGGAAGTTAAGGGTCTAAGGCCAATCTCTCTAGATCAAACCATGTTGAATCCAATGGTCGTAATCCCATGGTACAACTACCGACAGATCAACGGTCACAATCTCACCTTCTATCCCTCTAATAGAAAAACGACTTTCATCAACTTGAAGTTCTTCCATCACAGTCCCATACAACTTATTACCTGGTCACTCTGACCATCACGTACTCTGACCAATGGTCTAGATCTGCTCACCACGCCAAATCATTGGTTGCGAACCACTTCGACTTAAAACATTAGTTTTCTTCATTGTATCAATCTGAATCAGGACTTAACCAATACATGATTCCTCGTAGGTCTTTTCTAAGGTTCTACAAGACCTTCAAGAGCTCAGGAATCCATGCTCAAACCAGATAAGGAATTTCATTTGGAACTTGGATGAATATTTGCATGTCATGCAATCTTTCCATCTAAGACAGGAGGTTTCCGAGGGATTAAGGTTCATTAACCTACACAGGGATTCCCAGATATCAGGGCATTCCTGTCACTTTCTAGATCAATATTTTGTCCATATCATGTGAAATGTCGTCTCAAGACTTGAAAGGTTATCAAGGATTCATGCCACCCATACATTTCTTATTTAGTCATGTTAGCGTCATTTGATTAACAGTGAAAATGAATATGCATAACTCGTTTTACTCAAGAATTAAACCAGTCCTTACATACATTCACATTTCCCATTTAAACCATAAAACAACAAGTTTACATTACTAAATTTACATCAAGCATATTGAGTTGAAACATTTATTTCTTCAATGAATATCAACAACCAACTGATTAGGAAAGGACGCATTTCCTCCCAATTTTAGGCTATGTTGTAGAGTGCCTTCCTATCGCATACCACCCCCGTCCCAAGAAATGATATCACAATAGGATTGATTCAGTTGGTTCTTAGATCTAGAATGATCCAGGAAAGTCACTCTCCTTCCTCCATTGGAAACAACAGAAGTTTCCCCCTTCCCACTCATCTCGGTACTTCCACAGGTTTATCAGGTACCCTCCCAACTAGATTTCCTCTACACAAGGGAGTCCCTTCTCCGTTATACAGTCCATCGGTGACCTCCCCTTACCAGTGTCGATTTATTTCAAGTAGGTACCAAGCTATAGTCCTTTGTTTCTCCATTATGGATCTGGGTCTTCTTTGTTCTAGGGTGACCATTAATATTTTGGACGATATTTCTATTTTATTCAAGAACAACTCTCCAATTTCTTCTATTTCTCAAATCTACAAAATTGAATACCTCTACTCACTGCACCATTTGTCAGTGAGTATGTTTCTCACTTTCTCTTTCTCAACATTTGGCCTTCCTCAAGTTATTATCCTTGGGTCAACTCTACTCGTGTCTCCTCATTTCTTGTTACGAGATATTCTCCTCACGTTCTCCTATTCGCTTCTTCTGCATGCAATCTATGTTTATTGTTCTCTTCCCTTATCTTCTTTGTGCATATCGGTGGTTTTTTCCACCTTTGGTCTCTTCTTCCACCCAATCTGTGTGATTCCCGTGGCTTTTGTTAGACGTGACCTCTAGCCAAGGATCCAAATTTGAAGGGAAAATCCAAGGGATGTCCTTCTATCAGGTTTTTCAGTTGACCCTTCCCTTCTCAAGAGATAAGATCATTCTATCCCTCTGATATATCAACGACTGTTGTCGACTCGGAGTTCCTTCCATCAGAGTCTCGTAAAACTTTGTACACAATCACTCTGACCATCACATACTTCGACCAACGGTCTAGATCTGCTCAACACACCAAATCATCGGCTACGAACCACTTCTACTTAAAACATTAGTTTTCTTCATTGTATCGGTCTAAATCGGGACTTAACCAATTCAAGATTCCTCCTAGGTCTTTTCTAAGGTTCTACCAGACCTTCAAGAGCTTAGGAATCCATGCTCAAACTGGCTAAGGCATTTCATTTGGAACTTGGATGAATATTTGCATGTCCTGCAAGCTTTCCATATAAGATAGGAGGTTTCCCTGGGCTTAAAGTTCCTTAACCTACAAAAGGTTTCCCAAATACTAGGGCATTCCTGTCACTTTCCAGATGTTTTTATGATTAATGTGAGTTTAATTTAAGGAAATGTCTAAGTTTTGGAATTAGTGAATTAAATGAATCTTAGTCATTGATCTCAAATGAGATAAGATCTAATATCAATCGTTGATCACTTTGGAGATCAGGGTTAGGTCATAACTCAACATTATAAAAGAAAGGCTAGGGTGAAAAAAGAAGACATAACATCACATCATACATAGTAGCAACACAAGAGAGTGTTGGGAGTCAATGACTCACAGTGAGAGAAAGAGGACTTTCTTCTCATGTCAAAGGAGAAGAGAGAACAATTCAATAGCTGTAGGTACTGGTAGTTCTAGTAGCCATGGTAGATTGAAGTCGCAGGTATTGGTGGTTCTATAGCCACAAGTAGTAGTTTAGTAGCTGCAAGTATTGGCCATTATAAAGCTGCAATTTGGTAGCCGCAGTAGATTGAAGCCGCGGGTATTGGTGGTTTTGTATCCACAGGTAGTAGTTCGATAATTGTAGGTATTGGTTGTTCTAGAGCCACAGTTCAATAGTTGTAGAAGATTCGAACCACATGTATTACCATTTCTGTAGCCATAGGTAGTAGTTCGGTAGTTGTAGGTATTTTTCATTCTAGAGCCACATGTGTTGTTTGTAGTTATATGTATTTCTCAATGGGCAATTTTCCCAGTAAGGGAGCCCTTGTAGGCTTCGATTTGTTATTAATGAAAAGTTGCTTTGAAGGGAAGAAATATCTATGTGTATGTGTACGAAATTTTGGTTTCCATTTTCTTTTGTTATCTTGTTTATTTGAGTTGATTATTCTAGTTAGTGTACTTTATTTTGTGAAGTAAATCACAAGGTAATAATCTACCTAGGTGCTAGGATAAGAGAGGTAAAATCAACAAGTGTCATGGGCCTATTTTTCCTCATGAAAATCTACAAAAAAGAAACAAATCTTTCTTTTTAGCCCAAGAAAGAGCTCTAACACTTGTAATGACCCTTAGACCTTAAAATTGAATCACGAACAATATATTCAAAGAATATAAAATTGTGCCTCTACTTCATACATCAAAATACCCTTAAGGTAGGGCAACACCATACAATGATATTTTTATGGAAGGATCAACTCACATTGACTTTCCTCTTTGAGGGGGGAAACCTCTCAATGATATAAGATATAATACAATATACTCATGTACATGATTCATAAGGAGGAATCCATTCTTATCTAAATATATCTAGAAAAACATAATGATAACTACCTAACGCACCTTATTTAATAATAACAACATAGTGGACCTAATCCACCTTACATTAAATGGTCACCATACCTACATTATTATTAATTCTAGTGGGCCCTTTTACCTCCATCACACCCCTAAGGAAGATATCATCATGGAACATTACACTCATCTTCTTTGTTAATAAATTCTAGGGACCAAAAGCCTCCTAATTGGGGAGGTGTGATCCAAAATGGATCATGATAAGAAAATGGAATGGTAAGGAAAATAAAATGTGATTTATTGAATTGGTGATTACCTCATGTTTAAAAGGGAAAAACAAAGTGTTAAAATACTAGATTGCATCCTTTAAAGGGAACATCATTTAGAGTGAGTGAAACTGCCATCGTGGAGACAAAAGTAATCATAGTCATGAAGACCAAGGAAATCATGGTTGCAAAGATGAAGGCAATCACATTTGTGAAGATGAAGGCTAATCACACCAATGGAGATGAAGGGAATCGTAGTCATGAAGATGAAGGATAATTTTTCCCATGGAGACAATACAATCATGGTTGCTA
>SNQJ01S0290960.1:0-10759 GCA_010110895.2 Picea sitchensis | reverse complement strand
TATGTCCTTGACTAGTGTATGGCGCCTTAATGCCTACAGAAATCCTAGAACAATGAATGTCATTTGTTACGCTCACCTTAACTCCAAGTTGCCATATGTTACATTTATTCTTGTGATAACCCTATATTAGAGTGTGTTTCCTCTCTCACTCATATTCACTCTTAGTTAGTTTATGTCAACTCACGCCTTTTTCCAATGTCATTCTAGTGTCATTAACTTCTTTCTCTTGACTTTGTTAGAACTGCCCTAACACCACAACCTCCCATGTTTACCTTTTCATATATCCTCCATCCTTTCCATAAGAGATCATGTTGCTAATCCTACCTCACTTGTGGTAAGATGCCAACCTCTATGATGTAGGTATCTATGTAAACATGTTCCTACACCATCCTACCTCACGTATAAGTAAGTGCAAGTATCTCCTTGTAACTCTTAATATTATCAATGATTTTATAGTTGAGATATTATTATTGTGATATGGCGTTACCATATTACAATGTAATATGGTAATGCCCTATTACAACGATATTATAATGCCATATTACAATGTAATATGGTAATCCCATATTACGTTGTAATATCGTACTACCATATCTCATGTATTTTTGTTTTTTAAAACATAAAGGATGCGTCGCAATATCAATGACAGTTTGTTGGAAGACAATTTTTATTTTGAACAACCATGGAAATAGTGACGAAATTTCGTTGCAATTTTCCACAGTTTTGTGTTGCATATACAACATCTGCGTCATAATTTTTTGTCTTGGCATAAATTTTCATTGCTATTGCCACGCATTTTCGTCACAACTTTCCACAAATGTTTTTACATTGCCACGATTTTTCGTCGTAATTGCCACGAAGTTTCATCATAATTGCGATGATGCATAAGATTAACCTACCTTGATGGTGATGACATGTGGCGATCTAATTTCTTCATTGTTTCCACGAACACATGGTTCGTGGATATAGCGACGAAAAAAAGTTTTGTCTTTCTTGGAAACTGCGACGGATAAGTGTGGCAATAACAATGAAAAACTGTAGCAAATTTGGTCATATGTACTAGTGAGGGTACACCATAGTGCTTCTATTTTCTTGCTACTTTAATTCTTATTTAACTGCACTATCAGTTTCTTCAGGCCTTCCTTCATCTCCTCTATAGTTGGATATGTCCGCTTATATTGATTCTCTTCTAACTACATTTCTTCTTGCAGTGCCTCTTCCTGGTTTTGAAATTTTTGTTGACTCAATGGATATTTAAAGTGTGGTAACAAAGATTTTGTAAACAATTGTCTATGATGCATGACATAAATGGGGTACTTCAATTTACCTTTCAATGTCTTGAAATTCTGATCAATGTCCCATATAGACTCTCCTAGTTTTTGTCTAACCTCAATCATCTCATTCATAAACTGATGCTTTGATTTTAGCCTCTAAAACTCAATGCTCAGTGCCTGCTTTATCTCTGTTATTGTTCCAAGTGCACCCTATGAATTGTTTACTGCTAAGTTCATGTACCAATTTAGCGCGTGGTTTCTAAACATTATTGCTAACTTTGCTACTTTTGTTACTTCATTGGTGATTATTTTCTCTTCCATATTTTCTCACACATGAATAGGTGCTTCTCTGGGTCTTTTGATCCATCCCCATGAAACTTTGGTAATCTTATCGTTAGATCTATGGCTGCCATTGTCGAATGTGATTTACCTACTCCACATAGTACTACTATCTATGTATTATTGTTCAGACTTGAACTCCCACTAGTATTTCTACTCGTACTTCCAATTATATCACTACTTCTACTCGTGCATTATTGCTAGTACTTCCACTTGTACCCTCACTTATATTTTGATCTCCTAGTTTCCTATGACTATCATTCACTTGTTCTCTAAAGAACTCTTTCCTTTCTAATGTGTTAGTCATACATGGGGTTGTAGGTTCTACATTGATTCATATCTGTACAAGAGTATGTACTTCCTCACTAGATCATGCTCATCTAGTCTTTCTTTCATATCTAGCCTACATTATTTATTCAATGTGATCCACAACACGAAGATCCTCTACCTCTTATTCAACACTCTCCAATCCTTCCCTCTCGACTAATATTATTTTATTCCTATTAAGCTTATATTGGTAGGGTCTTCCACTGCGCGTTATTCCTGCCATCTGCATAATTTTTTGGATCTCCTCTTGATCCATCATAATGGGATATTTCTCTTTATTTTTCTCTTCTCTATCCATTTTCCCCTCCATCTTAGACCTTCCTCAGGTTTTCCTAAACATCCAACCATCTATTGATCTCTTCTTTCATGGGGTTCCGACCTAAAGGTATTCCCTTTATTAATCCCAGGCTCTATACTATGTCATACATCACTCCCGATATAATATTTTGAGTTCCAACTGGCAACAAAACCATTGTTGGATTACTTGGGCTGACCCAGGTTCTAACTATAGGATTACCAATAAACCCTTCTACATCGACCCTTCTCAATACCATAAGGAAACACAACACACATAGTGCAGTGCATAGTCTCACCCTAGAATGATTCTATGGGTGGTCGCAAGACTCAGATGTCTGCAACCTTGGTATGGGATTTGTATCTCTAAGAGGAAATTAACTTACTCATTGTTAACCTTCGAACCATCATTAGATCTTATTCCAGACCATTGTCACTACTATTCTGACATGACATTATTAACCATTATAACTGCATGTGATTATAAACAAGTATTCATCTACTTGTAAATCAAGATTTTGATATATTTACTAACCATAATATTCATTTAATTAGTGTTGTTCTGCAGGTTATATTATCTTATTCCTATTGAGCAATGTTCATTCCTTTAACAAGAAACATATTCATCATAAAAACTTATCAAAGTAAATGCAATCCTAAACACTGCATACAATCATATAATACACAGATATACAGTGGTTCATAATCTTTGCAAAATCCAGTGTTGCACACTGTACAATCCTTCCTCCATTACATTTGATCTCCATAGATCACATTATTCTCTCACAAAGACCTCCGAGTCAACCAACACATCCTATTAGAATATCAACAATAAATATCTCAACAACAATTGCTAACCCTCTCATGGTCCTAATACATTCTACTTATACAAAATTAGGAAAAAACACTTACAAAAACTATAAACCTAAAAGGATTAGTTTTTTCCACTTTATCCTTGACTTCGTCTCGGTTGGTCCTTGATCCAACCAATTCTCCAAGTCATCACTTGTCCACTTTCCAACTGCTCCATAGTAGTTTTTTCACTTTCTAACTTCTTTTCTCGATGCGGGTTTCCCTTATTTCCAGTTCTGATTTTCCTCTTTTTCCTATGTGCTCTTGTGACATCCCCCCCCCAAAAAAAATAAAGAAAATAAAAATATTTTTAGAATTTAAATTGTTGGAAATTTATTTCTGTTTTTAGTAAATTTGAAATTGGATTTTTTTTGCCATTTATGGCAATTTCGAATTTTGGATTTTATAATTGTAATAAATGATTTTGACTGTTGGGCAGAGATCTGATTTGTCCCAACTAGATATTGGACTATGACACTTGTATGAAAAACATAATATTTTATATTGATTGCAGGAGACAAAGGGGAAAACCATGTTAAATTTTAGCTGAGCATGACTCCATGAGAGGGGAACATGTTGGAACTACCTCTAGGCTGATTTTTACAAATGGCAAATCAGTGAATTGGCCACTGGCATCCCCTCAAAATCAGGGATTTAGAAAGCTCCAAAAATTACCAAAGGAGGGAAAAGACCTAGGAAAATGGATAAATAAGAATATGTGAGGAGGTAGGACACTGCCAAGTATGCTGGAAAGGAAAACTATTGAATTTCTTCCTTGCTATTATAAACACTGAATGAGTGTAAGGCAAGGGGAAGCTACCGATTTCAAGGATATTTTGGAAGAGGGGTTTCGAAGTTTTCCCTCATGGACTCATGGTTAGGCTAGGGGTTGAACTGTGCAAGTGATCTTGGCTGCTCGGTTCTATGGTTGGGAGGAATGTGGCTATTCCCTTTGTTTTTCTGCGAGTTTAGTTCAGATATGCTACTCTAACCCCTACATGTTCGAATTCTTTTATATCTATGGTACTGAACATGCTAAATCTATAGTGAAGTAGTTCCTAGTTGTCTGTTTTAAGTAATCATATAATTGTTGTGTGTTATTTCCTGTACCGAATTTCAATATCTATGTCTCTGTGGAGTGAATTGGTTACGGATATAGTGAAATCCTTCAAGTTAGCATGCATCCAAAAACATAGACAAAGGTTGTTTGATGACTATAGTCTACAACTACCTTCCTAATTTTAAATTTGTTGAACAAAAAGGAAAATTGATTTGCTTGTTTAGTGTAGTTTGTAGCCGAGCGTACCATTCCCTATGGCGAAATTGTATTTCTATAGATAATTAGTATACAATGAACCTTCACTAATAAGTATACAAGTTCAAACTATAGGCAAATATATCCTGCAACATTGAGATTATATTCGACATACATGTATACCTTTATAGGTATAATATGAACAGAGACATATTATATAATGGGTAATCTTTATAAACGATATAGTGACACTGAAGGAAAACCAACTATAAACAGAGTTGGGTAATATATATGTGTGTATAAACATACTCGCCGGAAAATAATCCATCAAAATCCACAAACCCCAATACAAAAGCGTTGGAGCATAGATACTATGGTATGGTTTAGTAGTATCGGTGCCGAAACAAACTGACTTAATTCTGGTGTGAGATCGATCAAATGCTAGATTAATGGTTGGAATAGGAACATAAGTCAAAATATAAATTACATAGAGTATCTACGGTGCAATGTGTAGTTCATGACAAGTTAGGGTATATGCTATGAATGAGTAAAGTAAAAATAGTCATGAGTTGGGAAAGCGAGGCTCAGGCTAAACTCCTAATTTTGCCATTTTGTTTGTATAATAGAAATAAGTGCCCAAACTTCAACAAAACTCGAAGGATTTTGAATACAAGCACACAGTACCAGTGGGAGTGAACCTCCCTTAACCATAGTGCTTCTGTGCTAGCTGTAGGTTCATTACTATACATGGTTAAATCATTTTGAGACGACTGTGTAATTAATTCTGGGAAATTAACTAGAACAATTCAAGAAACAATATTCAGCTCTATTTTGACAAACCAAACTTTTAGAAAATTTAGAAGAGAATGTTAAACACATAAAAATCAGTTCTGAATCTTGTTACTTCCATAATATCCATAGCAAATAAAAACCCAATACATTGTTCTTAATCATTTAAGGAAATGGTCATATAGATATCACGAATCCAATCAAGCACAAGCTTGGCGCACTTTCAATGTACCAGTCATTAATACAAAATTAGGGTGTACCCTTAAACAACTAATACAGAACTGAAAAATGAAAGATCTTCATAGTATTAAGAACGAGTCGTAGCCTCAATCATCAGTGCTATTAATAACTTAGACAAAGGGTCATTTGTAGTTGGAACCCGAGTACCTCTTGGAAGAGTGAAGAGGGTGTTCCCCTTCCACAGCGTGAACACACTCTGCATGAAACAAGGAAAAACATTAAGAAAATGTATCCGACAAACCATAACACAACCATTTAAAAGGAACAGAATGAAATGAGAACAAAAATTAACTGTAATAGCGGATTTTTATGCCCTTCACCATTTGCGCTCAAACTGTGTGCTCCCAGACCGAGGAGGGAAGAGGAGCTCGTGCCTCCCTGATGGGTACCCTCACACAACAAAAGGGGCCCATAATTAGTGACGAATACCAGATTTTAACCCAAATAAATCATGAACAGGGATAACATGTGTATAATGAGCGTAAATCAATAGTAAACATAAACTCCATTGTAACAGTTTAATTATAACATAAAGGATTAAACTACCTCTGGACTATAGGACAACCCCTATAATCCGCATAATAATACCAGTGAATTTAAGGTTTAAACACATGACCTTTTGTTTAGTTCCACACTGTACTGAGAGGTCTATTACACACAAGAAAAGTCAGTTACATACACTGTCAACTAGGTATTAACCGACGAAGGAAGCCACACCCAATACAAAAGTTTCAGTTAAGAAAATAAATAAATAGAATATCTCGGATGCACATATCAACAGACATCAGGATAATACCTTCCACGGGAGAAATATGGCTCGGCTCGACAGGAAAGCCAGTACAGAGAGAGGATAAATTACGATAACCCTAAACCCTACTAGAGCACCCCGTTTTCCCTTTTTCTATTTTTAACACCGATATAAAACAAAAATGCTACCAAGGATCTTCTTGTGTACTGGAGTTACTGAAAACTACTCGATGACAATGGAGGACCTTATAAATAATTTTTTAGAACTATTAAGCTTCATACCATACATCCGAGAGGATAAAGTAAAAATTCAACATTTTCTAAGCTGCCTACCACAATCCTACAAGGACATAATTGAATTTGACAACCCCAAATCCTTGAGCGAAGTATTTAGGAAAGATCGAATGTGCTACGATTAGTACAAATAGCGGATAGATTTTCCCAAAGCATGGAAGGATACGAAACAAGAGAGAATGAACAAGCGAAAGAAGGGGTAGCAGCCAGCTCCTCATCGGAATACAACAAAAAGTTTTCTGAGAAAAGACTTTCACTCCAATCATCTGAATACGCAAGGTAGTGGTAAACCAGTAAACCTGGGAATGAAGAAGTTTGGAGACAACCCCCACGAGCCATTAAAGTGTAGGGAATGCGGAGAGCCTCATCTAAGGAGGAATTGTCCGCGTTTGAGTTCAACAAATAGAACTGTTGTTTATAATCTGCAGGAAGCCTCGACAGTGGGATATGTGGGTAGGAGCCTACATCGGATAAATGCAGCCATAGATGGTCGACAAGCTGACCACCAGTCCTCGGTGGTAGAAATTGAAGGTAAAATCAATGACACTCGAATATCTGTTTTAATTGACCTTGGAGCTACGTTAAGTTATATTACACCTAGTGTGGCCGAGTCAAACAAACTTAAGAAACTGAAGCACATGAAATCATGGCTTGTACAATTAGTGACTGGTACTAAAAGAAAGGTAGCGGAGATTGTTTTGGATTTTGAGTTCATCTTAGATGGTCAAAGTATAAAGATTGATCTGAACATCCTACCACTAGGATCTTACGATATGATTATTGGGATGGACTGGCTGGAATGACACAAAGCAATATTAAATTTCTATACAAAGATGCTTAGCTATAAGGATGATTCTGACACTACCAGGACAGCCCAAGGTTTATCGAAACCGATATCAGTAAGATAAATTGTAGCGATGCAACTAAAGAAATGTATGAGAAAGGGATGTCAAGTGTATGCCATCCAAGTAATGAATCTAGCAGTAAAGGAGGATAAGCCAAAGTTGGAAGACTTTGCTGTCCCATGTGATTTCATAGACATGTTTGTGGATGAGATACAAGAATTACCCCCTAGAAGGGAAATAGACTTCTCCATAGATCTGTTACCCAGTTCCTCTCCTATATCAAAGGCACCTTACCAGATGAGTCTACCAGAATTGACAGAATTAAAAATACAATTACAGGAGTTGTTGGACAAAGAGTATATCAGACCGAGTGTCTCACCTTGGGGAGCACAAGTCCTCTTTGTGAAAAAGAAGGACGATACTCTAAGATTATGTATCGATTATAGGAAACTGAACAAAATGACTATTAAGATTAAATACCCCTTAGCAAGGATAAATGATCTGTTCGATCAAGTGGGGGGGGACAAGATATTTTCAAAATTGGATTTATGATCTAGTTATCATCAAGTTCGGATAAAAGACGAGGACATAAATAAAACAACACTTCAGACAAGATATGGACATTATGAGTTTGTAGTCATACCTTTTGGACTCACTAACGCCCTAACCACATTTATGTGTCTAATGAACATTATTTTCAGTGAGTACTTGGACAAGTTCATGGTAGTATTCATCGACGATATCCTAGTCTATTCAAAGACGAAGGAGGAACATGATGAACACTTAAGAACCGTGTTGCAAGCGTTAAGGGGGCACAAACTGTATGCCAATTTCAACAAGTGTGATTTCTATCAGGAAAAAATACAATGTCTGGAACATGTAATTTCAGTAGAGGGCATTTCCGTAGACCCAGAAAAGACGAAATCCATTATGGAATGGTTGGTACCTAAGGATGTAGTGGATATACAGTAATTCATGGGAATCACCGGATATTACCATCGGTTTATAAAAGGGTTTTCCAAGATAGCCTACCCTATCACATCATTACAAAAGAAAGGAACCAGGTTTAACTAGTCAGAGAAGTGTCAAGACAGCTTCAACAAACTCAAGGAATTATTTACAACGGAACCCATATTGAAAGTAGCAGACCCAGATAAAGACTTCACCGTATGTGTTGATGCAAGTAAAGAAGGACTAGGTGGTGTCCTAACTTAGGAAGGACATGTTATATGTTATGAGTTTTGGAAATTAAAAGAACACGAGCATAATTACGTCACTCATGACTTAGATTTGGTAGCAGTAATAAATACTCTAAAGATGTGGTGACACTACATAATGGGCAAAATATTCCTATTATTAACGAACAATAGCAGGGTGAAATATTTGTTTAACTAGCCAGATCTTAAGGCAAGGCAGGTAAGGTGGTTATCTTTCTTCAGCGAATTCGACTTTGAGGTCAGACATATCAAGGGAAAGGAAAATAAAGTAGCAGACACTTTAAGTAGAAGAATCCATGGTTTATTTGAGATGAATACTAGTAGGGCAGAAAGTGATCTAGAAGAAAGAATAAAGACGGCAGGTATTGATGACGAAAACTATACTAAAATAATGGTATAATTACTGAACAACACCGCGAACTCAGATAAACCAGATCTAAATAAAGTAGCTCTCCTCTTTTCCAACACTGCTTTAATTCCTTCAAAACTTCTTCAATTTTCCCCCAAAAATGGCCTACATCAATAGGTGGGTGAGAGAATATCCATCGTATATATACGGGAAACCGAATCAAATCTCAGTGGTAGATCTTGCGAGGTCATAAACCACATTAAAATTAATTTTCGATCTTGTAATTAAGAGATTAATATTAACTAATCCCCTCATAATCCTCGACAATGGGATATTTCCATGTTAACACCACACGTAAGGTCCAACATCTAGTGCCTGGTGGTGACGTGGAATGTGAAAAGTGGTCCACATGTTAAAACGAAGCAAGGCCATCCATCACCCCATGATGGTGCCATGTGTCACATGAATTTGGCCGAATCGAACAAGGATCGCTCAGGAAAATGAGTGCCATGTGTCGAGCAGTACAAGCACCACATTTCATGCCACACGTCATGCCACATGTCTTACTACATGCAAGTATGGGATTCACTGATGAGTTAGATATGGGTCTCATGGAGGATGGATGCCCTTGGGGTAATGTCATTGGATCTTGATTATCATATCTAAGGGGGATAAAACTCCACTGTTCATGTGAGTAAATCAGATTTAATCAGCCATGGACTACCAAGGAGTGTTGTTCCCTGGATGTGATAGGAAGTCTGGTTCTTGGTGTCCTAGTGGCCACATGTTACACCATGACCGATGATAGATGTCGATGCCCCATCAGGCAGGTCATGGATTTGGCGATGATGTGTATTTGCATGATAGTTTACATGAAGGTTCTCATGTTATTATAGGCCTGACATGGGATTAAGTCTAGGAATAGACATGATGAACATGAATCATGAGACATAAAGTTGGATATGTCTCCATCGTAGATCTCAGTCCAAAGAGGTCAATCAGATCTCAGATAACTGGGATTTTTGGTTGCATAGAACATTTCAAAGGAGCTAGTGGCGTGATGGTTGATAGTATGGTGATCCGACATTATGTAAAATGATCATGTATCCCACCCAACGGACAATGAAAAAGTGTCAAAACCTAGTTGGGTGGAGCATCGATAGGATAATAACGTGTACATTCCACATGTTGAGTAGTATGAATTCCACATGGAAGTTGGTGGCATCGACACTTGTTTAAAAAAGAGGCTAGTGGTGGTATAGCCATGTGTCTATTGTGCCAGCTAGATGCACGTTGGCTTTGGAGGTGTGTAGGAAAAGAGTCAGGTCACTAGGGGGCCCATTATCTGACATATGGTGGGTACGTCTGTAATGAACCTCAAATTCACCATAAAAAAAAAACATCTATGAAATAATTCTATTTTGTTTAAGCTTATAATTTAAGCGAAGGTAAGACTCATTTTTGTCCATAGTGACATTATTAGGACAGTCTAGTTTTACTTCGAACCGAAAAGATTATGTGGATAAATTCTATCCATAATTCTATCACTTCACTTAACTCTCAAGATACTCCAACATACTCATATGAATATAGGAAACATCTAAACTTAGGTCGAAGGAACCTTTGAGGTTCAGAGAAATAAATCTCAGGGGGAAGAAAAACTACTGTTAGATCAAAAGGATCTAGACACACAGATTTTAACCTCTGAGAGGTCACGCAGGAGAACAACTGAACGAACAGTGGAGACAGTTTGGGGAGAAGTGCCAAAATAGCGAGAGTCGTTGGATCCAAAAAAGGTGCGCGAGGTTTAAACCTCATAACAGTAGAAGGAAGAGGACTCATCAAGTCCCGAAAGCATCAGGACCATCCAATTTGGAGGACAAATTTCAAAGATACAATCCCATCGGGGATTTGGACACTGGGGAAATGGGAGTGAA
>SNQJ01S0290955.1:0-10759 GCA_010110895.2 Picea sitchensis | reverse complement strand
CATACTTGATCTCCTTAGATCTCACAATACATATTTATACTACAAAAGTGGGTTAAAAATTGTTACAAAAATGGCCCAAAACCCTAACCCACTAACCCTAAGTGCATTAGGTTTTTCCACATTCTAACTCCCTACATGTGGTTGGTCCACAATCCAACCATTTTCTTTGTTGATTCATGTCCTTCTACCTTCCTTTGAATTTACTGCATCCTTGCGCTGCTTTTCTCTATTTTTCGACACTGGTTTCCCCTATTTTTTGGCACACACTCTTTTTTCTAACTTCCTTCATAATTTACTTCAATTTTCCCCAAAATGGCCTATGCCAACAGGCCCCCAACATTCACCTATGGCTCACCCTAAGCCACTCAGGTAGTGTGTGCCTCCTGCAATGACTTCTCTAGTTCGTGGAACTTGCCTAAAATTTCTTCAACTTGAGACTTTATTTGTGCACTCTTCTCTACTACAGTCTCCAAAGTCTATGCAGTAATATGCTCCAACAATTCTTCACTTTCCAATCCAACCTGCTCAATTTGACCTTTGAATCCATCAATATCTGTCAACATTTGTTCTGTGCCTTCCTACAGTGATTCCAACTGCGCCTGCCTTGACTGTTTTTTTTCCTGTATACTCTTCAACTCTGTTTGCAATTTATTCAATTCTTGTGCACTCTTCAACCTATCTAATATGTTCATCTTTTTTTGTCTCTGCTTGAGTTCCTGCACTGCAATATTTACTCCTTCTTTCTTTTCTAACTTCTGTAGTTTCTCATCCTCATGTAGGCTTGTCCATAACTGCGCGCTTCTATTATGCATCTCTATGATTCCCTATATCATATGCACAATTATATCCAAATGACTTGTAGCCTCCTTCTCCCTTTGTGTTCTAACCTCTTGTGGCATGCTAGGTCCTACTAGGAGGTCTATAAAGTATATGATGTGGCTCCTATAATCCTTCGTATCTTGCACCATCTTCTCAATCTTCTGCTATGTTGGTATGTTCCCTTTTTTTGCGTTGTCAGTAATATTTTTGAACACTTCTTCTAGATGGTTCTCTATTCTATCAATGTGCTCCTTTGCTTGTTCCCTCTCAACCTGAACATGATTTATTTCATATTCAATGTGTCCCTTACTTCGTTAGCCAATTGTAAACTTGTTTCATCTGCTTGGGCCCTCGACTGGATATCTTGTGTGAAACTGATTTGAAGTTTATACAATACTTTCATTGGAACCTTGGACAATGCCAAGTCTAAATGGTCTATGTATTTTAACTACTTCTACGATATCTTGTCATCCGTATGCAACATTTCCTGAGTGATACCAAATTTTTCATTCTCCATCACTATAATCTACACTATCTCCTACGTTGGAATTGTTCTTTCCTGATATGTTTATTGTTGATGTTCTTGTTCCCTTGGATGTGCTGTAGTGAGTTGCAGTTGCTTCAATGCATCCTTAACTTCTGTCAAATTTTTAATTGTCTCCTCTCTTTGTTTCTCTGCATCATACCATGCTTCTACTGCATAATCCTATACTTTCTCTGTGACTAAATATGCATCATATTCATTAATTGTAATCTCGGGAACACCCTTATGTGCCTTCATCTTCTTGCACTAGACTGCTGACTATAATAATGTCCTTTCCATTGGCATAGTTTTTTTCTGCACGGTTTCCACTAGTATGTCCATATTTGGGAGATCTCCTCCTCCTAGTTCCTCATGCATAGGAACATTAGTATCCTTCCATTCTTCTCCATTTATTACTTCTACACGATCCTTTTCCCACGCCAAATTCTTGGGGATAGGGTTCTTTTTCCTTCTCTTTCTAACTGTTGCGCTCCCCCCTATTTCCTTCGTGTGCCCTATTGTTTTTCTTGTATTCATTGCTGGAATGTTTGACCTCTGTGAAGGGACAATTTCTTCTTTCTTATTACGTGTTGATACCTTCTTGGAAACTGTTGGTACCTTCCATTCTTCAGGCCAATCTTTCATGGCCCACTGCACTTCTTCTCTTGTCACATAGTACCTCAATTGTAGCCATTCCTTCTTGGGATCCATTGTGGCCTAGTTCCACATGTTATGTCTAGAATAATGAAAGTTAGTTATGATTTGATGCTCTTCCACCACTTTTGGTGGTATCCTACATGTATTAGCCAACTTTTCCTGCATCTCGTCATAATAAATAGCAAATATGATGGCATTTTCCTTCCTTTGTTTTTCATTTTAAGTGTTCCATAATGTTGTATACTTTGTTTCACAATACTTCCCTGGCCTTGGGTAAAAGATGTTGTATTTGTGTTCTTCCCAACCCACCAAATCTATAAATAAAATCAACCATTTATAGTGGAACTCTATTCCAAGATCCTCTGCATCCTTGTAGTCATCCAAACAAAATTCAGTAAATATGGGGTCTAGATGAGTAGACTCCCCTTCGTGCACTGCGTTGTTGTTTCTATAACTCCAACAGGTTCTTCCTCCTTGCGACATTTTCTTAAAAGTTTACAAGCCATCAAATTTGTAACCAAAATTGTTGTTGGTTCACTAATTATGTTAATTATTATTCCTACAGATCCTCTCTCAGTGCCATATTTCTTCTTAATCTCCTCTGCTAGATATTTCTCCTTTGTCTTATCATCCAAATATTGTTATGGATTTTCTCCATATGCTGGAAAACCTATGATTTATGCAATTAAATCTACATCTATCTATACCTTCCTATCCATCCATAGGATACCTCCATGTAATAACACCAATAGTTTTTTCACACATGCATTTACATCTTTTCCTCTCCCAAAATGTGGAATTTCTAGAAGGTTCATGATCCCTGTGTTATATAATCCTACAGTGCACTACTTGGGATCCAAAATGGGAACCCATGATGGACCTTTTCCTTTTCTCTCCATATATACTTGTAGGAAAAACTTAGGGAACTTTTCCCTATATATTACATCATGATCATAATACTTCAATTTTTGAACACTTCCTAATATTCCAGGAAGGATATTGAAACCTTCGGGTATGCACGACAGTGTCGATGTTACTTATTTCTATTTGCACGATGATATTTGTATCATTTGTTTTCCCTTTTTCTTCCCTGTCGCTATCGATTTCCCTACTTCTTGGTTCACATCCTCATCTTCTTTTGTGTCTGAGTTTTTCTTGTCAGTAACATCCTCCACCTACACCTTTTCTTTTGACTACTGTGCTAACTCTGCTACATGTTGTTGCGCTACTTTAGCCTGCACTCTCAGTTCATCTGACTTTGTTCACATTGTCTTCCTCATTCATCTATTGTGATTCTTCTAGACCAAGTTTCTACGTAGGGTTTTTCTTTGTATTAGGGTTTTGTGTGCCATTTTGTGGATCAATGTCCATTACCTTTGTCACTGGAATTTATTGTTCCTATTCATCCAAAATCATCAGAATAATTGGATCGATGACTGGGGAAGGAATGTATTCCATGTATGCCACTCCTTCCAGATGAATATGATTTTCTCCTTTGGCTATTGTTTCCTGTGTAGACTTCACCACACTCAGTGTCTGCCTTGTCATTATACTAGGAGCTTTGACATTAGGTGATGCCATTCTGCTAAATCTTGAAAGAGTTTCTCTGAATATTCACTGAACCACCTAGAAATAACCTACTCACACTGAGTTTCACTCCTTAACCTTAATTTTCACAAATTTACAATGAATCTTGTTGTGCACAAGTTCTCCTTTTATAGGTCCTATCATAAATTCTCTGTCGTGCCCCACTTTTCTGATCACCGGTTTTCCTCTTTCCATCCATTCTATGTCTTCGCATGCTGCTTGTTTTGTCTAGTCACCTTTCTACAACAAACATCATATTCCTATTCTTTCATTCCACTTGTTGTCTTCTACACGCTCTATTTTCCAACTTCCTGTTTACCACTTATCTATGTCCTGCATCTTTTTGTATTTTTCTTTTCTTTCTAAATTTGTTTCTTCTTTTCCTCTTTTCACTCCTACTATATATACTATGTACAACTCTACCCTTATACACTGCAACCACTGAGGGTTATTGACTCGATTGTCCCTGTATAGTTTTAGTCGACTTCCATTCACCAATCCTTGAATCTCCTTACATGTTAAATCCTGCAGCTGCACAACACCTCCATTTGTGAAAAACTTTATCTCAAAATTCCCTAGCCAATGCATCCTGAATTTCCCAGGGTGTTGTAAGTATTTTTTGTCATAGAGAAGAACCAAATATCCTTCCTTAATTTTTTTCCTCTTAATTTGTCTATCATGCCAATATTTATTCGTTTCTTTCTATACTTCCTGATGAAAACCAACCATAATCCTATCTTCTTCTAGTTCCATGAGTTGAGCCAATCTTTCCTGTACTACGCTTATTTTTTTCACACTTGTAATGGATGCAATGCACATACTAGGTATCAAGTATTCTAAAGGAATTATTGCTTCCTTTCCATACAAAAATATGAAATATATCTTCCTTGTGAGGTTCTTGCATGTAGTTATATAGACCCATAATACTGCTAGTATCTTCAAATCCCAATCATCCTTGTTTACATTGCAAATCTTGGTTAAGGAATTCTCCAATATCTTATTAAATTCTTCCATTGTTCCATTCGCCTGAGGATGATATGGGTTTCTCTTCTGATAATGTATCTCAAATTCTTCATCCATTGCCTGGATGGTACTATTGATAAAATGAGTTCCCTAATCACTCATTGGAATTCTAGGGAATCCAAATATTATAATTACTTGTTCAAAAAGGAAGTACGTTGCAGTGTCTGCGCTGTAATATTTTACTACTACTACTTCAGCCCATCTGGTTAAATATTATGTCATTGTAATGATGTACCTTGCTCCTGATCTTCTAGCTGGTGGATTGATTGGTCCTATAAATTCTATTGCCCATTTATCTAACACTTTAAGAGTGACCTGAGGTTTTAAAGGCATATCATCCCTCCTCGATGGCTTTCCTACCCTCTGAGAGACATCACAATTATGAAAATACTCCTTTGCATATTTAGAATTTTTTTTCAACCATAGTCATGCATGCATTATATTCTGTGCAATATCCTTTCCTGCATAATGGCCAACTATTCCTTCATGTGATTCTGCTAAAATGATAGAACATTCATGTTCCATGAAACATCTCCTTAGAATATTATCTGCTCCTAATTTATATGAGTATCCTACAATAATTTGGTAATATGTAGCTCTCACCACCAAATTATTCTTTTGCACAATATTATATTCCTTTTGGGAAAATCCTGTACTAAAAAATTCAATAATATCAACAAAGTATTCATCAACAATCTATACTGAAAAGATTTGTGCATTAGGAAAATTGTCCTGCAAGCTTCTTGTTTCCTCTCCATTAGTAATCCTAGACATATGATCTGGCCTTACATTCAATCTTCCAGGTTTCATAACTACTTCAAAATCAAATTCTTGAAATAAAAACAACCATCTACATATTCTCCCCCCAACACTGGCTTCTTGACTAGGTATCTAAGAGTAGAGTGATCTGTAAACATCTTAAAATGTTGGCCTAACCAGTAATGTCTAAACTTCTGTAATGCATATACCGTATCCAACCTTATCTCTCTGTTGTACTGTTGTATTGTAATTCTGCTATGAATCTAAAAGATTCCTGCTTGCAAATGCTATTGGGTGATCTATATCATCTTCTCCTAGTTGTGTTAATACTACTCTAAGTGATATTGAAGAGGAATCCACATGAACATGGAACTCTTTTGACCAATCTAGAAACACAAAAAATGGCATTGTCACCATTTTCTCCTTCAAGATATCCAAACTCTGATGGCATTCATCATTCCATTGAAAATTGATATCCTTATTTAACAATTTCTCCATGGGAAAAGTAATATGTGCATAGCCCCTTATGAAATTCCTATAGTAGCCTATATGACCAAGTGTATCTCTTAAATGGCGCACTAACTTAGGTGGTGCTAAATTGACAATGATAACAATATTCACATGATCAATTAGTAGGCCATGTTTACACACCACAAGCCCTAGCAGAATTCCAAATGGCGAGCTGAATATGCATTTCTTAATATTCAAGGAAATTTGACACTGTCTAAACCTATCTAGTATCAATCTTAGCACTTCCACATGATATTTCAATAAGCTAAATATTGTCCAATCATCCAGATAAACTTCCAAATCCTTAAAATAATATACTACTACTCTTGAAAAAAATGCAAGGGAATTCTTCAATCCAAAAGGCATCATTGTGTACTGATATGACCCCCATTCTGTGGAAAATGTAGTCTTATGATGATCCTCTGGTGCTATCCTAATATGTTGATACCCTGAAAATCCATCAGTAAATGAGTATGCTTATTTTCCTCCTGAATTCTCCAATACTTCATCTTTAAATGGAGTAGGGAAGGGATCATGTAGACATGCATCATTTAAATTACTCTAGTCTACACAGATCCTTATTCCCCCTTTATTCTTCTCCTAAACTACCATAAGGCTGATCCATTCATATTCGTCAATAGGTTCTATCATACCAACCTATAAAATCTTATCAATCTCTGCCTTAACTTTATTTTTGTACACTGGATTCATCCTATAAGGTATCTGTCCGACATCTTGTCTTAGAGGAATATTCATTTCTCCAATTTCTCCTACTACCCCTTTCATTTATGAGAATGTTGATGGAAATAGATCACTATACTTGCGCAGTAATTTTGTTATTCTTTCCACTATCTGGTTATCCCAATAGTCACCAATATATGCAAGTTTTGGGCTATCTTCTATTCCAATATTGACTTTCTTTATATTCAATGGTGCAACAAATTCTTCTGATTGTAACTATGGACATTCTACTTCTCTTTCCCCTTCAACTTCTGTGATTTGAATATCGCGTGGGTTTTCTTCTGTTGGATCAATTTCTTCGACATGGTAACAATGTAGAAACTGTCTAACTATTTGTCGATTCTTATTCTGATATGTTGTTACAATTTCAACTTCAGTTTCTTCAAATATCCTCTCTCTTACCAACTCCAATGTTGTATCCATCATTTAATTCTCATGCTCAAATGAAAATGTAATGACAAAGTTCTGCTGCAAATCTTCCCAATTTACAGTTCCTATGCACTGTTTAAGTTCTGTATACCAATTTTTTGGGATGCCTTCTAATGTATGGATGAAGTGATGTGGCCATTCCTATGGTGGTACCAATCTCCATTGAATTATACATCTTTCTATATGTTCTATGGGTTGTCCAATTCCATCATACTTCTCGAAATATTTATTCTCTTGTTCTGTGCCAAATCTAATTCGCAATAACCTCTTGCATTGAAACTAGTCATTGATATTCTCTTTAAGAGTGCCCCACCAACGTGTAGGTGTTGATTTCAATGCAATATCTAAAACTAATAACCTTTGACTATCCAAGAAAACTAACTCAAAATTTATTAAAAGTTCTTCCAAATCATTTTGACCATAAAAGGTTGGAGGTTCTCTTACCTCTGAGCCAATCCATCTTAGTGTGTGTGTCATTCTTTCACATATTCTGGTAGATATCTCATGTAAGTGTTGTTTCCAATTCTCCAATCCCGTGTTAGAGTTTGAAGCAAAAGAACTAATGCTTCTCCATCTAAGCATTCCATCTGTTGTTAGGTTAAAGTAATCTTCCTCATGCGTGGTAGTTCTATAAAACTGATTTACCTCGTCTGTGATAAAGTTGTGTGTCACCGTTTAAACATATATTCCACCTTCTAAAGGATATAAGGGTGTTATAACTCTCTACTCTGTTGATTCAAAAATCATTTTCCTGTTCTTCAAGTTGATGATGGCTCGAATGTCAAATGCTCAATCCAGTGCCAACAATGTTGGATAAGGTGTAGTATTATTCACTATATCAATCACCACAAAGTATACCATAGTGAAAACACCATATAAATCCACTGGTATTCCTTTCAATCGAACAATTGGTACCACTCTATGTTGATTTTCTAGTTTCAACTGAATAGGTGAATATCCCAATGTAGGTTCCACCATGGCTTCCCATGTTTTCTTAGGAAGAACATTTACCTCAGATCCTAAATCTAATGTAATGTCACCCATGTTAAAGTATCCAATATTTTCATTCAATATGAACTCCCTATTTGGTTTTTTCTTCTTATGGACCAAATTGACTGTCTTCTATTCTAGTTTTATCTCTTCTCTAGAATTACACTTTTCTAACACACTTTGTAACACTTGTAGAGATTTTTTATCATTCAATAACATCAAACAAGACACCATAAATTTCCTTAGATTAATTACTTGTTCTAAAGATTAATCTCTACTGGCTTGATCAAATAAATGAGGCATATCATATATTGGTACACCATTTCCTGGATTTGTACTTGAAGTATAAGAAATATTCTCCTACAAAATCTCTTGTCTAGCCTACTTGAATGTCTCATTTTCCTTGCATGCATCAAAATGTTGTTCATGTGTTGTATTCTTTCTGATCCACTAGTGCTGCTTCTGGTTCTGATTTGCTGTATTTTCTCCTTTATTTCTTCCACCTTGAGTAAATATGTTGATATTCTTCCCATCATATCTAGTTTCTGTGGCAATCCATTTAACATTTTGATTATTCTGATTCCTTTTTTCCTATATCCTTATCGTAAGTGTGGGACAATATTCTGTATCATGATCTTTTGCACGCCAGTACACGCATGTCGCTGGTGGCTGTGGACAATCCCTTGCATAATTTCTAGGTCGTTGACAATTGTGACAGGTTACTGGTGCTCTACCTCTTCCAAATCCTCTTCCTCCACAACCTCCTCCTCTAAATCCTACTTTGTTACCTTGATTGTTTTTGCGTGGTGTATTGTACAATGGTACTTGATTATATTGATGTGAATTATTATACTGTGGTGGCTTTGTAAACTGTTGCACATTATTATACTACTACTAAGGTGGAGTTTTCATTGGTTAAGTCTACATCCTATAAGCATCTGAGGTCCTTTCCTTCATTATTTCCAAAGTTAGAAAATCTTTTTCCTCATGTCCTACAAAATTTCAAAAATTGCATAATGTTCTCTTAGGCACTTTTTGGTACCTTTTCATCATGGGACAATGATAGGGATCGTTTCCATGTGTTCTACATATTTTACACCATGGTGTTCCTGTGGGTAATAGATTTGGAATTCCTTCTCCCAGATACTTTGCAAATGTTGGGAACTCATTCTTATGATGTACTTTTGTTCTGCATAAGGTACACGAGATAGATTCCCTCTTTTTCTTTCCTTTATTCCGATTCAACTAAAATGTCAAGTTATCGAGATTCACTCTCAACTCTTCTACAACTGGATATGCATGTTTATACTAATTTTCCTCCAATTGAAAAGGTGCTTGCAGAGCCTCATCCTGGTTCTGGAACTTATGTTTCTTCAATGGATACTTAATATATGGGAATAATGAGTTAAAAAATAGGTGTCTATGTTTCATATCTATGATAGGATACTTCAACTTACCTTTCAATCACTTCAAATTTTGGTTGACCTCCCAAACTAACTCTTATGGATTCTATTTTATTTCTATCGTCTCATTCATGTACTGATCTTCTGAACTTGGTCATTGGAATTCATTGATTAGTACCTTATTTACATCTGTGACGGTTGTAGGTGCTCCTTTTGGACTATTTACTGTGAGGCCCATATATCATTCCAGTGCGCGGTCTCTAAATGTAATTTCAAGATGTGCTACTTTTTTGTCCTCATCAGTGATATACTTAGATACCCAAGTCTTCTAAAAAATAAATAAATGTTTCTCTGGGTCCTCTGACCCTTATCCATGAAAATATGGTAACCGAATAGTTGGATCTTCTCCTAGCCTTGTAAAGTTTGTTGTACTATAACTTTTGCGCAGTGTAGATAACTAAGTACTATTAGATGAATTTGTACTTCTAATTGAATTTTCACTGGTCCCTCAACCTAATAAAATCATTCTACTACTAATTGTTGGCTGTATAATAAATTATTCCTTTTCTGATGTCTTAGTCACACATGGGGTTGTGGGTTCCACACTAATTCTGATCTAGAATGGAGATCCTTCTTCTGCGGTGGACCGTTGAACTCTAGTTTTCCTATCATATGTGGGAAGGATTTCCTCGATCTACCCTGTAGCACAGATATTCTCTACCTCCTCTTCGTCACTTTCCAATTCCTCTCGCTTAGCTACTACCCTCTTCTTACTATTGATCTTATACTCGTAGGGTCTTCCATTGTGCATCATGCCCACTCTGTCCATAATTTCCTTGTTCTTTTCTTCATCCATCATAATGGGGTCCCTTTATTCCTTTTTCAACAACACAGGTATTCCAACAGAGGAAAAACACCTTCAGTAACCACTCAAATAACCATATCAAAGATCAACACACCGATTTTTTCACATGGTAAAACCCCTACGAGGAAACATCCGCGGCCCCAACCAACGTGGTTGTTGAGATTCAACAAGAAGATCCTAGTGAAAAGTATGCACCTACACTAGGATGGAGCCTCAATTTATTTTTAGGTGGAACTCTATTTTTAGATGATGAGAAAATTCTATTTATAGATGATGTCTATTTATAAATGGTGCTAAAATTCTATTTATAGATGTATGTCAACTATTATTATCCCTTAATAATAGTTGGACAATAAATATTAATCTATTCTCAATGAGCACTTGGAAATAATTAACTAAAGTGGAAAATTAGTTAGCTATAGGAAATTTGATTTCAAAGGGTCGTTGCTGGGA
>SNQJ01S0290954.1:0-10759 GCA_010110895.2 Picea sitchensis | reverse complement strand
TAGATCTAGATATGGTCATCATGATGTACAAATTCTCCACAATGTGGTAATGAGATGTGGTCAAGCATGGGAGAAACCATTAGGTTATAAATCAATATAATCTGCCAAATGTGAGCTCACCCACTAATTATTATGATTGGTACTAAGGTACTGAGTATGAACCCATAAGTACAAGTAAGCTCAAAATGTCTATCATGAAAGAGAAAAGAGACCATGAATTCCATTAGTGGGAAAGATTTGAGATCCCTTTCAAATCTTATACACCCATTTTTAAAAATTACACCCATTTTCCTATTATTATGCCTAGACCATTGTTTATTCCTTCAAATCAATTTATAGTTTCATTCTTCCTCATGTTATCGATACCCACCACCCTTCTAGGGGATACAAGGACTCCCAAAACCCTAGCATTGCTCAACTCTTTGCAACATGAAAATGATAGAACTAGTTTTTTATGGACAACTTTGTGCATCAATAATAGGATTTTTATTCCAAAATTATGGAAGACATGATGGCCATGTTCCAATCCCTATGATGGGGTCTCCAACAATCACATTTTCACACTCGAGAGGTTTTTTACCCCTTTGATGATGATATCCACACCTCTTACACATGTCCATGTTCACCATCATGCTCCAACATCTTTTGTCAAGTCTAACTATCCTCTTACAAATGCACACACATAAATAATTTTGGTGCAGACCCCCTACCTCTGCCTCTACCTCGGTAGGGTCCGTTGACCTCTCAGTCAAGGATCATTCTTCTCTCTATCGAGTTGAAGAAGATCTTCGATTCCCTAGTGGAATCATGCTATCTAATCCACAGGCCCTAATGAAACCCCACATGTGCGAACAAGCACAAGGCGGAAAATTCCTTCACGCGACCACAAGTTGTGACCGCACTCCTAACAAAGGGAGATTCATGCTTCGGGACCTCAGGTGTTCTATTTCCAAGTCACACAACTCTCTTGAGTCCCGATATCCCGATTTCTGAATCCTCCCTAAGATCAAATCTAATGGTCCTATGCTTTCCTCGATCGACAACTACGATCATTTCATGATTTCACATGTTGGGGAAATGAACATGAGTCAACTCCAACTCTTCATTCCCCTAAATCTTGATCTCTGGTTTTAAACGCCTAGCCTACTCTAGCTCCTCCCTTAAATTCCACCCATGTGACCATTCTCCATGACCTGGGGCCAATCCTCTGAGCATGTTGGGACTTCACGACTTGTGAAATTGAAACTTAGTCCAATGCTTGATCCTCGAAAGCCCGATCCCCGAACTCCCGAAATTCTCCCGCTTCATATCAATAGCTCATGATGCTCCAAGATCCGACGGTTCATATCTTCTCACCCGAATCGGGACTTCGCATTTTGGGAATTTTGGAGGCATCTTCCTCCCTTCTCTCTCGATTCCTGATTCTCCAATGTGTGTGGACCTCTGCCACATGTCTCCCCAGATCCAACGGTCCAGAATGATTTCATGATTTTTCTCCTTTTCTCCTTGCAAATCTCCTGATGTTCGATTCCATGAACAACCCAGATCTGTTGCCACTTGTCGCCTCTGACGATGGACGGTTCTGATCATTTCAGAACTTCAGGAATTTGATGATTCCACTCTCCTGCATACACAAGGGTTAAGCCTCGTGCATCTTCCTCCAGATCCAACGGTTGTTGGTTCTCTGCGCTCAGATATGACGGCCCAAATCTAATGTCCTCTTGTGCATGTTCCTCTTGTATAGACTCTGATTAGATGGTCCAAATATTCCAATGTCGACCCAACGGTCACTGTCACTCCTTCTCCTAAACTTCTTTGACTTTCTTCCTTACTTGGAATATTTCTAATGGTTCGAAGACTACGATCTTCGGTTCTTCTATGAGCCCTATAAATTTAGGTCTCATCTACATTTTGGAAATGCTATCCCTCCTGATATTTGGTAACAGAATTTTACCTCGGTTCTGGCGCGTACTTGCACTCTATGTGCAAACTTGCACTGTCTCTCCTGATCTTATGAACTTGGAACCAATTCGACTCTATGCACAATATTTGTTCTACCTCTTCTGAGCTTTCAACTGGCTCAGTTTCTAAGGGACTTGGACCTTCTGCATATTTCAACACTTCATCTAAGTGTTGGCCTGGTGCACTCCTTGCACAGGTCTTCCTCCAGAGTATTCAACAAATCTGTCCCTTTCTCTCCTTGAAAGGATGTAAGTTCCCTCCTAGCAACTTATGCTCAAGAACGTTTGGTTGAGCCTACAGAGTATTCAGTAACTCTGTAAGTGTCTTCTCCTCAACACTTCTCTTTTCTCAAAACTCGAAACAGTGTCCTACTGTGCACTTCTTTCACTAGATCGATGCCCACCTGGCATAGCTTTACAGAATATTCAACGATTGTGTCTTCTCTTTGTGCCCTCCTCTGCATAGTATTTCCTCCAAGGTATTCAATAACCTTGAGGCTCTCCTTTGATTTTATGATTCCTCTGGTGTGCCCTCCTGGCACATCTTCATCTGAATTCCACAGAACTTAGATGTGCACTCTTGCACAAGCTCACATATTCCTCAGTACTCTGTCATGCAACCTCTTTCTTTAAGCCACAAAGAACCCAGACTAAAATCAAAGAAACTCACAGACAGTAAATTATGTCTATCCCTGCATATGGAACCTAACATACATCTACATCATAACACATAAAAGCATAAAATACATGCATTCACAAACATGTAAACACACACATAATCTCATGCAGGGAAAACTGTTCTTTTGTATATTAATCTGAATGTCTATACAATGGTTGTAAATACTGGACTGCAACAGAGTCTCGGCTCTCTCCTTTTTATCTCATCTACCTTTCTAACCTTTTTTTTTCTTCTCACCCCATAATAAGATGCAAAGATATTTTACAAAAGAGGGGCTCCTCGAGCCTTCCCTCCAAGCTACCTACTCTCATTAATTTACATTGAATTACATTCAATGGTTGTCTAGTCCGGATCGGATATAGATCTTCATCCTTACAAACATTTAAATCAAAATTCAAATTTTTAAATGAGTTATGATGCATCTCTCCTCCATTCAATGCATGTTGAATGTGATGGCTAGCTGGCGTGTTGCTGACGTGGAGCGATGCTCCTACATCATACTCCACTACTGCGAAAAATTCATGAGCTCCTGCTCATGATCTCCCCAGTTATGTTGAAATCCACCTGGATCCCAAACTATTTGTTGGAGTTGTCCATCTGCTCCACTGATTTGTTGTTGTTGCTTCTACTTCCTTGCTACTCTGGTAGGCTTCCCTCTATTTAGCTTCTCCCTGCTAATATATTCTTGCATTGACCTCAACATCAACTTTCTGATTTCCTCAATTACCTTCTCTAGCTGCTCAAATGGCTAGTATGCTCCATCTATCTCCATCCTGATCTGTTGGATGAGTTGACTTTGCACCATTACCCTTCTCTCTAGGGATTCCAATTCTTCACATAGATCAGAAAAATCTATGTTGTCTGCTTCTTCCTCTTCTGCTTCTTCTTTTGCAGCCTCCAGTATGACAGTTATCCCTTGTTCGGCTTCTTGGCTGAAAATTTTGAGCAATTCTGTTGAATTCTCTTCTCCTTCTGTTGGGGAAAACATCATTGTTTCTTTCTTCTCTTCCTCCTCTATGACAGTCACTGTTGGATGTCCTTCTTCTATTGTTTTCTCTGCAACACAAGCTATGGCCTTAACTGGTCTATGTGGCAGGAATACCTCAATTCCTCCAATGATCAGAATGTATTTATGACCCTCCTATGTCAGCTCCTCTTGCTGATATGAACTCACCTATGAGTTCATTGGACTGTCAGACAGCCTCTTCTCTTCTCCCTTGCCCACCTGGAAATATGGTATTTTTGTCCTGCCCATATGGAAGTCTATGAGATCCCCTAATGATCTCATCTCATTGCCTACCTGGCAATCTGAACTTTCATTACTTCCCACCTGGTAGCTCCTGAGACACTTCTCTGATCTCTTCTCCTCATCATCATTGAGACTCTTCCCAGCTTCTGGCTCATAGATGTGAACCACTTCCTCTTCATCTCTAAGGCTTTCATCATACCTTAGTCATCCTCTTAACATCCTTTGTTGTCCTTTTGCCAACAATTTCTTAATCAACCCTTTTACCTTCTTCTTCATGGGCCATTCATACACCCAATGTACTTTCGCATCCTGTTGCATTTTAAATGCAAGCCTCTCCATTTGTACCCTTATATCGCTGAGCTCTTTGTCTATCTCAGCCTTTATTTTTTGATGGAGGTCTTCTCTTGGACCACGTTCATAGCCTTCAGTAGCCATATTATTCCTTCTACCTTCTAACCTCTACCTACCCTCCTGGCAAGTCTGACGTTCACTCTACAACCGAGATCATCTCCAGCTTCTCCTACTCTCACCTAGCTATCAAATCTTTGTTGCTTGCTTGCAAACATATCTCCACGCACATAGCATTAGTACTTTTTATTCCTTCACCTATTGCATACAAATGAACCTCTTATACCACTTGATGGTATCGAATTATCTCTTTTTATCTCTTCTCTGCTACAGAAATTAAAAATCTAAGCTCTGATACCACATGGTGCAGACCCCCCTACCTCTGCCTCTACCTCGGTAGGGTCCACTAACCTCCTAGCCAAGGCTTGTTCTTCTCTCTATCGAGTTGAAGCAGCTCTTCGATTCCCTGGTGGAATCCTGCTATCTGGTCCACAAGTCACCCAACTCTCTTGAGTCTCGATCTCCTGATTTTTGAATCCTCCCTAAGAACAAATATAACGGTCCTGCATTTTCCTCGATCAATAGCTGCGATCGTTTCGCGATTTCTTGTGTCAGGGAAATGAACGTGAGTCAACTCCAACTCTTCGTTCCCTGAAATCATGATCTCTGGTTTTAAACGCCTAGCCTACACTAGCTCCTCTCTTAACTTCTTCCCATGTGACCATTCTCCATTACCTAGGGCCAATATTCCGAGCGCATTGGGACTTCGCAACTTGCGAAATCGAAACTTAGTCCAACGCTTTCTCCTCGAAATACTGATCCCTGAACTCCTGAAATTATCCCGCGTCAAATGAACGGCTCCTAACGCTCCAAGATCTGATGATTCAGATCTTCTCACCTAAATAGGGACTTCGAATTTTGGGAATTTTGGAGGCATCTTCCTCCCTTCTCTCCTGATTCCTGATTCTTCGATATCCGTGGACCTCTACCACCTTCTCCCCAGATCCAACGGTCCAGAATGATTTTGTGATTTTCCCTTTCGCTAGTTTTCTCCTTTGCTCCTTGCAAATCTCCCAATGTTCGATTCCACAAACAACCTAGATCTACTACCACATGTTGCCTCTAACGATGGACTGTTCTAAACGTTTCGTAACTTCGGGACTTTGACGATTCCACTCTCCTGCATACACAAAGGTGCGTCTTCCTCTAGATCCAACGGTTGTTGGTCCTCTATGCTCAGATCTGATGACCCAGATATGATCTCCTCCTGTGCACATTCCTCCTGTCTAGACTCTGGTCAGATGGCCCATATATTCCAATGCCAACCCAACGGTCAATGTCGCTCCTTCTCCTGAAATTCTTTTACTTTCTTCCTGACATGGAATATTTCCAATGGTTCGAAGACTACAACCTTTGGTTCTTCTGCGAGCCCTATAACTTTGGGTCTCGTATGCACTCTGGAAATGGTATCCCTCTTGAACTTTGGTAATGGAATTTGACCTCGGCTATGGCGTGTACTTGCGCTCTACATGAAAACTTGCACTATCTCTCCTGAGCTTACGAACTTGGAACCAGTTCGCCTCTACGCACACTCTTTGTGATACCTCTTCTAAGCTTTCAACTGGTTCAGTTTCTAACGGACTCAGACCTTCTGCGTCTTTCAACACTTCATATGAGTGTTGGCCTAGTGCACTCCTTGCACAACTCTTCCTCCAAAGTATTCAACAACTCTGTCCCTTTCTCTCCTTGAAAGGATGTAAGTGCCCTCCTGGAAACTTATGGTCAAGTATGCCTGGTTGAGCCTACAGAGTATTCAGTAACTCCGTAAGTGTCTTCTCCTCAACACTTCTCTTTTCTCAGAACTTGAAACAAGGTCCTACTGTGCACTCCTTGCACTCGCTCGATGCCCACCTGGTAGAGATTTATAGAATACTCAACGATTATGTCTTCTCTCTGTGCCCTCCTCTGCACAGTCCTTCCTCCAAGGTATTCATTAACCTTGAGGCTCTCCTTTGAGTTTATGATTCCTCTAGTGCACCCTCCTGGCACGTCTTCGTCTGAATTCTGCATAACTCAGATGTGAACTCTTGCATAGGCTCACAGAGTCCTCAGTACTCTATCATGCAACCTCTTGCTTGAAGCCACAAAGAACCCAAACTAAAATCAAAGAAACTCACAGACAACAAATTTTTTCTATCCCTGCAGATGGAACCTAACATACATCTACAACATAACACATAAAAGCATAAAAGACATGCATTCACAAACACATAAACACACACATAATCTCATGCAGGAAAAACTACTCTTTTATATATTAATCTGAATGTCTATACAATGGTTGCAAATACTGGACTACAACAAAGCCCTGACTCTCTCCTTTTTCTCTCATCTACCTTTCTAACCTTTTTTCTTCTTCTCATCCCATAATAAGATACAAAGATCTTTTAAAAAAGAGGGTCTCCTCGAGCCTTCCCTCCAATCTACCTACTCTCATTAATTTACATTGAATTGCATTCAATGGTTGTCTAGTCCAAATCAGATCTAGATCTTTAGACTTACAAACATTTAAATCAAAATTCAAATTTTTAAATGAGGTCTGACGCCTCTCTCCTCCATTGAATGCATGTTGAATGTGTTGGCTAGCTGGTCTATTGCTGACGTGGAGCGATTCTCCTGCATCAAATTTCATGAGCTAATGCAACCCCAATTGTAGTTCATCTATGTGCCCATTATTTTTTTAGAATGAAACTCTTTGTGAATATTGTAGTTTCCAAAACTAGCGAGACAAGTTAGAATTTTACATGTAAACTACATTAAAAGCATGTAAGGTTTGAGATCATCCAACATTCGTCTCCTCTCCATCCTCTCAAGTATTTTTTCCTTCAATGGATCTCTCTTATTTTTTCTATTCAGTGGTACTTTCACAATATTCCACTCTTTCAAAAACCTATAAACAACTCATGGGACCATCTCACAAGTAAATTGCACACTTAATAAGGGGGGAATAATCCTTGTACCAACTGATCTTCCAAACATGTATTCTATTTCACCAAAGAACTCACCCAATACAGATTCACTGTGAATAAAAAATAGTTACGCCTTACAATGCAACTTGTGAAACTCCTATTGGTCATGTCTCTTCTATAAGAAACATAGTGTCTTTTGCATCAAAGTTTGCTCTATATCCTATATTTCAACATATTTCTACTAATATTGTTCTTAAATAGGGAGGAAATCAAATTATTTTCTTCCATCAACCTCTTTCCTTTAACAGATCATTCTACAATTGGATCAACCACTCCATTTTTAGTAGGAACATGGGTCTATACCAAGTCCACAACGACACAAATCCCAAGGATTATTTTGTGCTATGTTGGAAGTGTTTTTACCCCAACTAAAATGGAGATTGGAGACAATTTCCTCTAAACATGGATTTTCTTCATTTGTTTTTGGATCTGCTTCATTCATGCTCTCATTGCATTCATTTTTATTGATATTTTTGTTATTGGATTTAAGGAACATATAAATACCATTACAAGTGGTATGAGAGCAGTGATTTGGGAAAGTGGGAGAATGTTTTTTTTTATATTTAGAGCCATGTTTTTGTACAATGTTTGCATATAAAGAAATAAATTATAGTCAAACTTGTACCATTAAAAGTAGAGTTTTGATGATGTTTTCGAACTATGGTTATATTAGTGATTATGAGCAATATCAATGAAGTTGTGACCATTTTAAGTTGTGGCCTAGTCAAAACCATAATGAAAAAAAGATATCTACCAAATATTTCACCATTATAAATTGTGATATTTTGGAATCCTCCAAGTCGCAATCATTTCCACTCGAAATAAAATAGTTATGATGGGGGGTAATAGTAGGGGCCAAAAAATGCCAGGAAAGAATACAAACACTAAGGATAGTTCAAGCCTATCTTCCAAAGAGGTGCAATAAACAATCAATAGTTTAAAAAATCAATGTGTGTAGTTGTTTATCAAGTGAGTCCAAGGACTTGAAGACAAATTCACAAAACAAATGCAAGATTTGAATAACCAAATCATAGAAGCTAATGCTCATGTTTCCATAGAGATTGTTGAAAGTGAAAATAATATTCTAGAGATATTGAAAGCAATAGAGAAAAATATTTCTAGTAAATCCAGTCCATCCATTAATGATGGGCATAATTTAGTTCTAATTTAGGCTCCAACAACACCAACTACGGTCCACAATTTACATTACCAAAAATTCAACTTAGGAGGTTTGATGGAAATGATGTACAATCATGGATCAACCAAATGGAGCAATATTTTGAGGTCCACCAATTTCCTTAATATGGATGTGTGACTCCTACTTTATTTTATCTTAAACAAGAAGCCTATCAATGGTACCAATGGGTGCTCAAAATAAGATCGTGAGGAAGGGCATACTCATAGGATTAATTTGTTGGTGACATGATGGCTCATTAATAAAATATATGGACCAAGGATTGTTTTAGCCAAGTAAATAAGCTACACCATGTGTGTTCAGTTATGGAATATAATATGCAACATCATTGGCTATCTACATGAGTCAATAAGTCGGATGAGGATGAACTTATAAATTGCATATTAGAGGCTTGAAGGATGTGATTTATTAGAAGGTCAAAGTTCACCACCTAAAACCATGAATCAATCCATCTGATTGTCTAAATGAATTGAGGTAAAACTCTTGGATACCTACAAATTCTAAGTATGTTCATTAGGGTCATGAGAAAGAGGCATATCCATTACTATTGCATCATCACACATGACTCATTTTTCCCCATAAAAATCAATTCCAAAACTTTGAACCAAGGGATTTTCCTAATATTATGTTAGAAAGTAGTCCTGGGATCACAAATGTAAGGAAATTCATCTCATGGTCATTGAAGATAACACAAATGAATATTTTGAAGAGGAGAGAACCTTCACAACCATTCCATAGAAAAATACACAAGCACCATATCACTACATGCCCTAGCAGGTATCAACACCCCTCAAATACTCAAAATTTAAAGATACATCAAGAAGACAATGTGGTTTTGTTGATTGACACAATGAGTACTCAAAACTTCATTGATAGGAAGTTGGTGGCACCCATGAATCAATTTACTTGCCCCATATATAGATTTAAAATCATGAGAACAGATGGGAATGTTGTATCATGTGGAGGTAAGTATCATACCATTAAATTATCCATCGGTAACTTTTTTGGATTCTCTGATGTATTTTATCATTATAAGAGGAAAAGAATGTGTCTTAGGTGCACAATGGCTTAAGAAATTAGAAACTTTTTGGATGAATATTTAGGAAATGCTTCTTACATTTACTTATGAATGTAAGACCTATCACCTCTAATGCCTAATGTCAAAACCAAGTCATTAGATCCATTGAATGGAAAAAAAATTCAAGAAGGGGACAACCATTTTAGTGTCTTAAAAGTATTCCTTATAAGTTCACAAGGAGCCTAAAGTTATTCTGGAAAAATTACAGGATGTCCTTCATAAAAATGATCAAGTATTTAAGGAGGTCCCTCACAAATTTCCTACAATTAGAGAGAAAGAATATGCTATTGGTGTAATTCCAAGTAGTCCTCCACCCAATATTATACCTTGTCGTTATCCAAGTGCTAAAAAGGGAAATATGGATAAAGTCGTTTGAGACATATTAGAGGTAGGACTCATACACCCCAACAAGAGAGGTTTCTCTACTCTAGTGATCTTAGATAGAAAGAAGGATAAACTTAGGAGGTTGTGCCCATACTACATGAAATTCAACATAATCACACTTAAAGATAAGTTTCACATTCCTTCCATTATTGAATTATTATATGAATTACATGGTGTAGTTTATTTTACAAAGCTTGATCTCCACTCAGGATATAATCAGATTCGCCTTAAAAAAAAAGATATGCCAAAAACAACTTTAGAACTCATGAAGGACACTATGAATTCTTAGCAATGTTGTTTGGTCCCATTAATTCTCCCTCTACTTTTTAGTGACTTATGGATTATATTTTGATGCCTTTCCTTAGATTTATTTTTTGTTTTCTTTGGAAACATTTTGACATACAAAAAAACGGTTGGAGATCATATGGGACATGTGGATAAGGTATTGCATATGCTTTAGGATAACAAAATTTATGCCAAGAAGTCCAAGTGTACTTTTAGGTTACAATAAATGGAGTACCTAGGCCATGTCGTATCAAATGAAGAAGTTGAGGTAGATCCACAAAAGATAAAAGCAATAGTGGATAGTCCAATACCAAAGAACATCAAGTTCCTTTGAGGTTTCCTTGGCTTGATAGGATATTATCATCATTTTTTCATCAATTATGCTCAGATTGTTGCACCTCTAACATACCTATTAAATAAGAACTAATTTTCATGGTTATATGTGGCAATGTAGACATTCCAACAATCCGAGGATTTCAACTCTACTCCAATTTTAGGCACCCCAAACTTTAATAAGACATTCATAGTGGAATGTAATGCCTATAGCTAGG
>SNQJ01S0290951.1:0-10055 GCA_010110895.2 Picea sitchensis | reverse complement strand
TGTTTCCCCCAATTTGTAATTAATCATAAAATAGGAATTACCATGCTAATGCATGAGGACAATGTAAATGTATTATTGTTTGAGTTTCCAATAACTGACTGTGGGGGTGAAGCCTTGAAAGTATTGGCCATGATATCACTAAAGGAAGAATTTGAAAACTATACAAGAGGGTTCATATATCAAATAACCCCAAATATCCCTTGATAAGGATGACAAACCTCCTTCTAATCCCAAGGAAATAAATTAGTTAATGAAGAAAGGACTAGTGGTTGAACAATTAACCACCCCCATAAATGGAAACATGGGCTGTCAGCCTGAAGTATCGTAGTGACCTGCAGACCTGAGCTTCCTTCTGACAGAAGGAACAGGATATGTCGGAAAAAACTTCCAGGGTAAGAGGGATACACAAGGGAGAAGAGAAACAGGACAAAAGAGCGTAAGCTCATAAGGGAGATGCTCCAGCAGAATCACGAACAGAAGGTTGCGAGATTGATGTGGAAGAGCATCTGAGAAACCTCGTCAAGGCCATAACTGGAAGAGAAAGCTCGTAGAGAACAGGACCCAAGCAGAAGCTGGGACAGAGACATAGCTCCTGAGAATTGTGAGAACTCCCTGGTGATATCATGGCTTGGCACAGGGGTGGCTAGAGTGATAAGAATGAATTCCTTTGAGCCTATGGTCAGGTGGAAGGACGAACACCCATAGTCAGTTGGTTGGCGACAACCTGTAATAGATAAGAAATTTCCTACATTGTGTAATTTAGCCGTAACTGTGTATGAATTGGTTATACTGTGTATGTTTCAGGAATTGTACATATTTCTTAATGGATATATTGTATCCCACTTATTTTTGATTGATTGTATAACTAGGCCAGTAAGAAATTATATGGTTAGGAGATGATTTTATACTCGTAAATGCTTTTGTCCCGTGGAGGCATAAGCCAAAGTCACGAACTGTGTGTTCGTCGACGTTGGACAGAATTTCATGTACGCATGTGAACCCTCCTAATTGTTTAGAGTCCTTAGAGGATGAAGTCTGTTAATCTCAGGAGAGGTATTGTAGATCGACATAGGATCTCTACGAGGCAAACCGAACCGAGAACTCCCTAATTCCTAGACAAGCTCAGGAAGGATTGTACCGTTGTGTGCAAGAACCCTGCATGGAGTGTAGTGGTCGAGAAACCCTTTGGAGGTTTCAGAGCATATGAAAGCTCAGGAGTGATAGAGATCATGATCAAAATCAGATCTAAATAGTTGGTTCAATTCGGGGAAATAGAGGTGAGGATTTCCCCATAGTCCTGAAAGGCAAATCGTCGATTTGTAGGGGGAAAATTGGACCGTTGGAGCCTACGTCCAGACAACCGAAGAAGAGTGTGTAGGAGAATAGATCTGAATAGTCAGATCGAGAACATGGGACTAATAGCCTTCGAATATAGAAAAGGAACACGAGGTTTAACCTGGTGCATGAAGGGGAGAGAGGACTCGTCAAAGTCCTGAAAGCATCGAGATCATCCATCCCAGAGGACGTGTGTCAAAGATCCACATCCATCGAGGATTTGGCACTGGGGAAACCAGAGTGAAGAATCTCCCAAATTCCCGAAAAGGAGAAAGCCAAGATTGATCATGACCATTGATCATCCCATAAATATCACAACTCTTAATTGTGGCTAAAGGTCGCAGTCATCCATATGTAGAGGACACGTGGCGAGAGTTAGGAATTTCGTTGACTCGCCGCTGAAAGAAGTCAATGGAAGGAGTTCTTAGAACTCGCGAGTTGTGAAATCATGATTCAATCCTAGTCATTGGTTTAAGAGAGATCATAGCCATTAGATTGTGGGGCTTGTGGGTTATTGATCTAACTCAGATCTGGACCGTCCATCAGAGGAGATGCGTGGTGAGTGATCAGAGTTCGGGGAAATCTCTGAAATCTCGTGGGCCATTGGATCTCGTAAAACAACGAAGGGATTAAGACTGAGTGTCTTTCAACACCCTTAAGCTCAGGAGGGATAGTGACCATCAGATCCAGATCAATGAGGGTCGTTGATCTAATACACAAATTCCCATATCGGAATTCAGGGATTGGAGTGACAAGAGATTTGGATTCACTGCATCGTGAACTCCCGGTTCATGAAACTCTGAAAAGATATGGACCATTGGATCGAAATCATTGAGGATCGTTGGATCTCGTACAAGAACTCGCATATTGGAGTTTAGGGAATGGAGTGACCAGTGGTTTGGGTCACTTCATTTAGAACTCTCGGTTACCGAAATCCCAATACGGCCATGACCGTTGGATCAGGGGGAGATTCGCAACCATCGATCTCATCGAAGGTAAGATTTCGAGTTTCAAGGTTTGAAGAGTTGAAAGACTTGACTCTCTTGCATCTCTGTGTCGTGAAATGCAAAATGTGCCTCTTGGCTTGGCCTGTGGTCATAACCAACGATCACATGGAGGTGGATAAGGGAAGAGGTAGCCTACACTAGGCCGTCGTAGGAATTCGGGGATTCTATCCCTTGAGGAAGAGAATTTTTTTTATTTTTGTCGTAGTGGGTATGTGACATATTTTCACAAGGAGACAAGGTGCTACTCTATGATAGTTGATGCCAGATGCACCCTAGCAAGCTGCGCATGCACTGGTTGGGACCCTTCATAGTCATGGAAATCCAACAATCAGGAGTAGTCCGACTTGTGCAACTAGATGGTATGCTATGAATGGGATGGGTGAATGACACTTGCCTGAAGCCCTACCTATCTCAAAACTGAGAAGAATGGGAGTTTCTCCAGTCCAACGGATCTTGTACAATAGTTAGATTTGTTTTTTTTTTTTCTTTCTGGAATTTTGTAAATTCAGTTAATAATGTCCATGCACGCAGTATTACGCCACAATACATAGTTTATTTGTTTTTTTTAAAGTGTTGGTTGATACAGAATTAACGACTCAGCAGTATAGAACCTGAAGCATGAAAAAGTCTAATAATATCCGACATTAAGGATGACAGGGATAACCCTTGTGGTCGAAGGTGCCCTGAATCAAAATCTAATCAGAGTTAAAAGCCACGTACACCCAGTCTAGTCACAACCATTATTACCATTCCGATACCCTGAATGTCACCCATTAAGCCATAAAGCCTCATTATACCAAGATTCCATCGAACTTCACGCTGATACACCCACCCATCAAGTAGAAAGGTCTCAATTCGGCCACGTCCCTATTCCACTCAAACGAGTAAATACTCGGATCACCCAATCCAATTTCCCTTGATTAAACCATCCCGTTGGAAAAATCACACCCTGTCATGTCCATCTAGTCATCATGAGGAGAAGTTATTGTTAAAACTTACCCGTTAAATCCAGACAAAAGACTCTCAGAACTTAGATGATAATGTATTATTTCTATAACCGCGCATAGTTATTTCCACACGCAGCACTATGAACCAGTAAAGATCGTTTCAAAAGCCAAAGTGACACAGGAGCATCGCCAACACCAAGTGAGCGTGGGACAATGCCAACGCATTTTGGCACATGATGAATTGTTTGAAATGTTTTGAAGTTTGATACGCCAAACATAAATGAAACAATTGAGAAAGGGCATACTTGTAGATTGTAATCAGACCTTGAGCATCCCACTCTCATCTGAAGGACTAAGAGACATTTATGCTAGTAAATGTAAGTCGGTAGCTTTAAATTCCTATATTAGACATTTTTTAGGAGTTGGAGGGAAAACGGATATAGACACCCTCACTTGTATCATTGTAACATTAGCAGCATAATCAATCAAGAGAGCATAGAGAAGAAGAAGCATAAAACTGTGTAGAAGAACCCATGTACAAAAGTTCTGAGATTATTATATGAAGCTTGATTCAGACTCATGGTGTTCAAATACTTTCTGTGTATGAATGATTTAATGTTATGCTCATGATTTTTTATTCTCCGTTATGCATTTTATTTGATGCGTGAATGTATGATTTCATATTTAATGTTTGAAATCTGAAGAGAGGGAGAGTAAGGAAATGAGTTTCAATTGTTTCTCTGTCTGAGCAAGAGTTTTCCTACAAGGAGTGTAGTGAAATTGTCCACAAGGTGTGCATTGACAGAAGTCAGAGTTTGTCTCTACAAGCTCAGGAGGGATAACATTGTTCTCATTCTCGTAGAAGTGCAAGTTAATCACAAGAGCTGTGCAAGGGGTGATCTCACCGAGTAGATTCTCAGAGTTTTCAACCTGAGGGAAGAATTGAAGGACTGCAGTTGCAAAAAGAGTGCAGAGAGTCTAAGAATTCAAATACTTGGAGTGTATTTGAAGAAGTGACGCAAGGAGTGCGCACAAGAATTTTCCCCAAAGAACTTGAGGACTTTTCAATCAAGCTCAGGAGGGATAGGATCTTCGAAGATATTGAAGAGAATCTCAAGAGGGCTAGTGCCTTGAAGTGTTGTAAGAAGGCGCATCGACGTTGTTTTGCAGGTGGATAAGTTTCATGAAATAACACTTTGTCCATTTCACAAGAGTCGTTAAAGAGGCATTGGATGGTCGAAATTCTCCGTGGAGAATTCACGAAGTCTCGAGAGCTTTCAGATCATGCAGAGGAGCAGGGGAGTTACGGTTTAAAACCTTTGCATCAAGATTCGCAAGGTTGTGAAAGGCGAAGTCGCAAAAACGTGAAAGAATCTAAGTTGTCCGTTAGAAGGAGGACACGTGTTGCGAGATCACCCATATCGGGGATTCGAACATCGAAGGTCAGAAAGGGAAGTCCTTTGACTTCAAGAGTGGAGAAGTCATGAGAAGATCAGGACCGTCCATCAGAGGAGGATAAGTGGCAGAGATCAAGGGATCTCGCGAACTCGGAGGTTCGCAAGGTGAGAGCCCAAAGATTGAGTGCTCCAAGTCGCGAGTGGCGAAATCACGAGGAGCTAGGACAGTCATAGGATCTGAGCCAACAGGGGCCATTATATCACTCACATAATATCATTTCGGGGTTTTGTAGGTTGAAGAACCAAAAGATTGGCATCAGTATTCGCGAAGTCGTGAAGTATGAAACTCCAAAAAAGGCGGGAAGTTCCGTTGTGGGACCTGTGTTAACGATGTGTCGGAATTTCATAATTTCGGCATATCGGCGGATAGGAAGTCAAGACTTTTATCCTGAAAGTCCTGAAGTCATGAATTGCGATAAGGAGTAGCGAGGAGTTAGGGATCTTGGCACTTCGGGTGTTGGGGTAAAAAGGAGGTAGCGATTCGGGAAGTGATTCCGCGAAGTGTCGAAGCTGGGCACGAGGGACATGTGGTAGAACCACAAGGTGGGCCCGTGCAATAGACAAGAAGACACACATCACCTATTGAAAGGAGTCAACATCCATTGACCTCTCATGTCTCGGGGATTTGTGAGGTAAGGGAATGTGAGTTCAACCCCTCGACTTGCGAAGTCATGAGTAGCGAGAACGCGAGGAGAAAAGTCAACATCGCTTCTCAGGGTTTTGTGAAAGGAAGGTACCAAGGTTGGACGCCACAACTTGTGAAGTGGAGAGTAGTGAGAAGAGCTAGTTTTAAGCTTAGCCGGTGGTCACGCATGGAAGGCGCTAATAGAGAGGAGCTATACCCATTTCATGATTTCGGGTATCGCAAGGTTGGAAAGGAAGAGTCAGGAGCCATGACTCACGAACTCGTGAGTTGCGAGTCACGACAAGCGCCTTTGGAATTAGGCCTTGGTAATAGCGCTCTGGTCACATGGAGAAGGGGAGCTTGTTCCTAGTGTTGTTCGCACAAGGAAGCTACCAAAGAGGACCTGTGGATCGATAATTTTTTATTCTAGTAGGGAATCTAAAGAGACAATTCAGCTCGAGGGAGATAAAGAACAATCCTGTGAGCGGATCTGGGTCCGAGGGTCGATAGGTCTGTGTCATGAAGACATAGCCTAGACGTGAGAATGACGAGAGCTACAGTAGGCTGAAGTGACATGACGAAAGAAGCAGTACTAGATGAGATCTTCAATCCTCGGGTCAAGACCATAGGAGACCTCAAAGGTAAGATAGAGCACATCAAGTTGCTCGACCTTGACCTTATAGATTCAACTTTGTTCCCACAGATGCACCCAAATGTCTTTTGGGAGTTAGCCCCAGATGGAACTAGAGATATACATTTTATACCAAAAAATGAGTTCATTAATTTGTTTAACTCCACCATCATGAACCTCAACAACTTACAAGTCTTTGGCACCACAGGTGACACTGCGCGCTGCACAAAATTTTTGATAAGAAGAGTGCACGACCAAAGCCTATGGTTGGATAAGCATTATCCAATACATGCACAGGACATCCAACAACTTACTAGACTATCCTTCAAAGGTGAGGATGTGCCACAAGGATTTCAAAGACCTAGTAAGCATGGGAAGAAGAAAGACGAAATTAGCCTGTACAAGAATTTTAACACCAAACGAGGAGGAAGCACAACAGTCATCGAGCCAATATTACTCGAACCAGTCTGGACTGGCTACTATGTCATAGGAAACAAGGTTATGAGGTCCTACTATAAGGGAGAATGCACCATGGATGCACTATCTATTGCCGAATTTTGCAATCAGGGAGCAATATTCAACTGGTGTAGTTTCCTCCTAGAGGAAATACTCGTAGCTTGTGAGGAGGCACAAGAGAAAGGAGGCACCTTTACCTATGGATACCTACTTGTGGCATTCACAATGCTCAAGTGGAAATCATCAATGGGCTGACAATCGGTAATACCAGACAAAGGGCATCTGGTGAAGATGTTTGAGCCATGGCAGTCTAGACCAAACTTAGAAAACACAACACTCAATAACGCAACATTTTCCAAATGGTATAATGCTATGATCGACGCAACACAGAGGCCATGCATCCCATAGGATATCCTCAATAATAGCATGAGGAATATTGCATTCGACATAAACTGGCACAGTGCATTTGTCTAGCCGAGGCATGCTAGCCGGGAATGTTTTCACACATGGATGCTACCTTTTTACCTAGATGAAGAAGCTTTCGACAAGGAGGTCATGTCATGGTGAGGAGTTAAATGTGGCCCACAAAAAGAAGGCATGCATTATATTCTGCTAGTCGAGCTTCTCAAGAAGAAAGACAAGGAAGAAGGAGAGGGACTGAGCTCAGGCCCCGAACAGAAGAAGCTAGATGCGCTGGTACATAATGAATCTGAGGAGGAGGAAGAGGCACAGTTGTTGGTGTGGAAGGAAAGAGCAGCTCGCTGTAAGATTCCAGACAATGTCATTCTATCAGGAGTGCATGATAACCATATCCTGGGCATTGTGTTTGGGACTGAACCAATACAAAAGAAGCAGAGAACTGGGGTCTCACCACATAAACCCCTAAACCCACAACCCCTTGCATCTGCTGCTCCTAGCACCTGCACCATGACCAAAGCCACCCCTATCATTGATATCTGGGACAACCCAGAGCATGAAACATTCTTGTCCACACCCATTATTGACTAACCTCCACCACCACTCCAACTACCAAATATCCTCACCACCACCCCACATCAGACGACAACTTCAAAGCTGATGCAGTTTGACCACCCAGAGACAGAGGGGTGACAAACCCCACATACAACCAACAAATTCCCCAAGCCTAACTCAGAAACTTCAAACCTTGACCCCAAAGCCCCGGAGAAAAGCACGATACTAGATGTTCCAAACCCAAGCACCCACGAACGACAAAATGAGTCATCAACATAGGATGAAGCCACCAGAAGCACAAAAGAGCCGAAAGCTGACTGAGACCATAAAATCACCTCACCACCTAAGGGTGAGGAGGCCCAAGAAACCATGATGCATGATGCAGAAGTACCAGAGGACACGAAGATACCAGATGTGCCCAAATAACCAAACTCAACAATGGTACAAGAGGCGACAACCATGCGAGCGCAAATGGAGCAGGTCCTCCAGAACCCCCAACAATGTGTAGAATTGATGCATCTCTGCATCACTAGAACATAGGTACTGACACTTATGCCTGAAGATCTGATATTGAGGATCGCACCAGCACCACATATAGAGGAGGAGGTAGAAGCCCATTCAGACCACTCAATGGTGAGTGGACTTCCCCTACAAATGAGAGCACCTACTGATGCAACTCCTCCAACTACAAACCTGGTACAGTGGCTAATCAGAACCTCCATAGACCAACTAGAGAAAAGAATCCAGGACGTCGCGAGTTTAGTTGAGCTCGCCCAACAAGAAAGGTTAGTTGAACAAGCATGTAGAATAGAGGAAAAACGTGACAAGGTCCTAGACCAGCGCAAACTGGAAAAGGTCTGAGAAAAACTTGTAGAAGCCTGGCCCTAGATGCGGAAGGTTGCACCCGATTTACTAGAAGCTAGGGAGATACTAGAACCAGATAAACAAATTGAACTGATACAAATGGCATCGAAATAGCCCATGACATGCACAAAGAAGATACAAGAAAAGTTACAACAAGTCTAGCAAGAAGCAGAAAAACAACCTCGACAGTCGTAGGAACAAATGCATAAGATAATATTGCAAGGTAATAATGCTCGAGTGACACTACATAAACAGACCGTGGACTACACCAGAATCTTTAAGGAAGTCAGTGATTGGATGGGTATGATCGCTCGATGAAATCAATTCTTGGAGGAAGCAAGCACAAAGATCCAGATGCTCAACGAGGAAGTTGCGGCCACAATGGATCCCATGGAGCAACAACAAAAGTTCGACCAAATTCAGCAGGCCAACAATGAACTAAACTCCCTCTACGAAGCACAGTTCGTAGCCAAGAAAGAGGTGCATGAGTTTCGACTGGTGATTCAAACTGCCTATATTCAGATGCACCAGGTCAATGCAACAACGGATTCCGAATGGAACTCGTTGGTTGCAGCCAGGCCAAAAGAGTACAACAAAGAGATGACCCAACAATTCCTGGATGAAGCATCACTCCTTACCTAGAAATGGTAGGACAAAGTTGAAATATTTCATGGAGTAAAGCATATAGCATTAGAGATCATTCCATAATTGGGCCCTTTGTTTGAGGAAGTGAAGGAAGAAAACACACAAATAGAATAGCTCAAAGAGGAGGAAAAGATAGATAAGGGAAAGCAACATTTTCTCCTGGAGAATGTGGAGGAACCAAGTTCGTGACTCGAGGACGAGTCAAGGGTTGTGGTTGGAGCCTGTTGGGCCCTTTGTTTTTGAGAAAATAATTGCATAGGTGTTGGTCTCGCAACCTCCATCAGAGGCCGAAAGGAAGAACAATAGAAAAAATTTGCGGAAGCTAGCACAACACCAGCTAAATAACAAAATATAGGACATAATATAATTGTAAAAGGGTTGTTGATTGATCGGGATGGATTTGGTCGGTTCAGTCGGGGGATGAGTTCGTTCGTTCATTTTGGTCATTCGCTGATATTGTTAGGTCAAATAGAGTTTATCAAAGTTATATCTGTGGGAATTGCCCAAGGTTTTCTGTGGTAAATCAAGAAGAGTAGAGTCTGTAATGAATGCAACCTGCTGGCTGGGAAATCAGGAATCTGTGGCCGAGAGTCGAAGCCAAGAATCTAGACTGTACTTTCTATGTAATGCTGAGGCTGTAATGTAAGAAAGATCTTTAATGATGATATAAATAAGGGTTAAATGTTCAAATATGATCTGTCCTTACATTGTTTCTTATGCATTTCAGTCTCCATGTATAGTTTATGAGCTACAATTATTGCTCTTATGGTTAACTAATTCTCGCAATACCAGTAGGTTTGGTTCTTGCATTTAGGTGTTTCTGATATGATAATGTTGATTGCATAAGGACTGAAGTAAGTTATAAACACTCCATGGATCTTCTATAGTCTTATCCTTACCCTTCCCTATCTCTCTGTCTTAGCAGCTCTTCAGGTGAGACTTCTTCTCTTCGCAGGAGATGAAAATGCCAGCTCTCTAGACTACACAGTGCCTTTTGTTGGTAACTTGAGAAGGACCCTGGTCTGAAAAAACTTGCACCAAGAATATATATATGAATATAATTTGGACCATTCATGTATTTCTGTGTTATGTTTTTATGTATGATGCATTTTCTAT
>SNQJ01S0290947.1:0-10759 GCA_010110895.2 Picea sitchensis | reverse complement strand
ACTGCTTACCACCTCAGGGGGGTCCGAGCAAACCATCTTCCCCTCCAAAATTGCCCTCCCCCAAATTTACAAAACCACCTTTTTCGCCAGTTTGACCAGTCTGTTTCCGAAGGTGATTCCGAGCAAACAGAGATGAATTTTCAAAAACCGAGAGAGGTGTTTGTTCAACACGGGATGAAGAACCAAAAACTCTCCTATAATTTACATAGGTGCCATGAGAAGGGATAATCAAATCCATATTTGAGCTCCATGTTTCAGGCTTCCATTTTCTGTTGTTTCAGTCATGATTTTGCGGTAGATGTTTCAGCGAGCTGGCGATGAATTTGGAAAAACCGAAAGAAATTTTTGTCCAGAACATGATCATATAAAATAACCTCTTTCATGTTTTACACAGGTTTCACTGTTGAGGAGAAACATATGTCTGAGTTGACCCCTTTGTTTTAGCAATTCAACCCGTCTTTCATGGCAGACAGTTCAGGATTTTCAGGGATTTATTTCTATTTTTGGCCGACGTGGTTGAATTTGACCTCCTAAACTTAAGGGGTGATCTCTCCTATTTATTCATGTAATTTTAATGTAAAAGGGTTCATCAGTTTAGACTGGTAGGGAAGGATGGGATGGTAATATCACCATCTATTGTAAAGATGATCAACAGATTGTAGGTGATTTTTGGATGAATACAAAGACGTGATTGTATCCAGATTCTTGTTTCATGATCATGTGGTGAAGTGATTTCTTCATGTAACATGTTACTCTCTTGTTTTAAATGTTGTTTCTTTTTGTATTGTTTATGAGAAGATGATGTGCAGGATTTGTTCTTAACACCCTGTACTGGCTATAACAATATTTATGTTTTCTTCCAAGTTTGAATGTAGAATTCAGATAAGATATGCTCTACATTTGAAATGACCCCTGATATTTTCCTCTTTCCATATCACAAATGATAAGGATCAACTAATGTGATTGTCTTGCCTAGTTACATATATCTTTGTTATTCATTCATTTAATTATATGTGGCCTTTTGACTCCATTTTGCCCAATGGCCTTTTTCTCCTGCTCCATAAAACCAATTCAAAAATCCAAACTCTGAACCCATTAGCTAGCTTAATATCTATTAAAACAAATATAAATCATATAGAGAGATCCCTCTCTGAGGTTAGGAGGGATAATTCCTATGTTCCAAAGCGGTTTTGATGTTACCTCTGTGACTGCCCCCACAACCTTGGACAAATTACAGAGTGCTAACAGGAACTCTAATGCATATGGATCATTTTACCCACGATTCATACAAAAAATAATACACAAAAGATGAGGACTTCAAGGAGGTATTTCAATAGCTACAGGGCCAAATTTGTATAGAAGAATGTGACGGTAAGGATGACTATCATCTACAAAATGGGTTACTCTACAAGATAGAAAATCTATGTGTTCCTGAAGGTGAAATATTGTATAGTATTAGAGAGGTCACACCTCCAAGGTTGTAGGACATTTTGGTGTTGGAAAGACGGTTGCTAACTTACATAGGTATTTTTAATGGCCCAAAATCCAAGAAGATGTAGCACGATATATTAGAGGATACATACTTTGTTGTACTAGCAAGCCTAGTGACATGAAGCAAGGTATATACCATTCCTTACCTATATCCACTCGACCCTGGGAAAGAATTTCCATGGATATTGTGGGAGGTTTACCAACAACTAGGAAGGGACATGACTATCTATTTGTGGTAGTTGATAGGTTCAACAAGATGTGCATTCTCATGCCTTGTAAAAATACCATCAAAGGAAAAGAAGCAACAAACACATTCTTTGAACAGGTCTGGGTGCACTTTGAGATACCAAGGAGCATCATCTCAGACAAGGATATAGGATTTATCAATGCATTTTGGACTAAATTGTTGGATAATATGGACACTAAGTTGAAGAGATATACAACATTCCATCCACAAACAATGTAAGTTTTAAACTTGTGAAGTAAATCAATGCATACCATTTCTAATAAAAATATAAATTAATCAATAACTCATACACATAGTACACAAAGATTTATGTTGGAAACCCTTAACCGGGAGAAAACCATCTTTCCTTGGTGCAACACATTTCAAATATTCATTGTATTAATTTCACCATTCACAATACAATATATACAAAATTTTAGGTAATCCACAGCTACCAAAACCCTAATCTCTTAATCCGGGATTAATTTTAGAAAACTACTAAAAATAGAAAAAATGCTAAAAATAGCAAAAAATGCTAAAATAGAAAAACCGCCAAAAAAAAAAAAATCGGGGCGCTGCCCCAAACCCTGTTAGCTCCGAGCTAGTGCTTGGAGCCAAACGCTTCATGTAACCAGGGGGGAAATCCTAGTCCCCCTACAGGATCCCCCTAGTAAAGTTCCCGATGCACATGATAGATAAGGCAGTCGTCAAATTTGATGCCNATTTCGTGTAGATTTTGAGGGGTTAAAATCAGAAGCATCCAAAGACTTGGGATGAAAATATGATCTATATACAATACTCTTATAATAGAGAAGTCCACACTTCTACTGGTAAGTCACCTTTTGAAACTTGCTTTGGATATTTTCCATTTTCACCCTAGGATGTTGTATATGGATAGAAAGAAGGAGTGAGGGAGGAAATCACAGGAGATGCAATGAGAGAAAACAAAAATGTTGAGAATAATATGTATATCCATTTTCAAGTATAAGAGAAGCTGAATAAGTCATAGGAAAAGTATAAGGCTAGACATGATCAACATAGAACCGATAAGTCATTCAGAGTCTAAGAAAGGGTTTGGTTATAACTGAACAAGTAAAGACTACAAGTTCATGGTAAGAAGATCAATGCTCTATGGTATGGCCCTTTTGATATATTGGAGAAGGTGGAAGATAACATCTACAGGCTCAGTCTACCCCCATACATGCACATTTACTCAGTAGTGAATATGGACAATTTGAAACTTTATGGGCTTTCCATGTTGGATCGGGAGGAGGAGAAAGTCCTACCTACCATAGAGGAATTAGCACCTGATTCTCAAGTAGAGTTGGAAGAAGACACAATTTTATAAGAATTCCAAAACTACAAGATAGGGACAACATGACCTTTGGAAGATTGGATTGAAAGGACAATTTCTAGGCAAAGAAAAATGCTACTCTAGGGAGAAGGTAGAGGAAAAATTTCCTCACCTCATTTAGTAAATATTTTGGATACCTAATTCCTCCTTAAATGGGGAGGTATGATCTAGATTGGATAATTGTATTATTTTTCATCTATCTCGATGCTTTCAAAGTGGAAAAAATTGGAGGAATCAACTTGCAGGGCCATTTTAACATGTCCCATTTTGGAAAATTGGGGTTTGAAACCTTCTGGAGCCATTTTGAGGCATAAAAAAACATTTTTTGGGGTTATAAATTTATGTACTTTATCCCAAACCCAAAGACATTGATCTACACTCAGAGACCTTTCCAATGGTGCAAACATTGCATCAATTGGAGCTTGTATGCAAAAGTTATGCCTCCCACAAGTTGACCTACCATGTTGACCACCATGGTACGAGAGGATGTCACGTCAGCTACTGTTACTCAGACATATTGGGATAGCCATGTGTGGACTTTCAAAAATATTCTAGAAGGTCAAAAATCTTATCAGAATTGAAGGTTGAGGAAGTCAAAACCGTACCCCTAGATGGCTATCAGGCTATGTTAAATACTGAGCCACTAGGAGGAGAAGGGGTGTCATTCTTTTGCATTGTATGTTGTCCATAGTTGAACAAAACATATGAGAGTGGTATTTTGTGAACATAACAAAGGAGGAGGAGGATTATGTAGCATCCATTCAGGCCGCGGTGCCAAAAGGTAACTCCATAGTGAGTTCCCATTCCTTTGCATGTGCATTTTGTAAATGGAACAAAGAGAGAAGAGCATAGGCCTCACCTTCTAGCTGACTTTTCTCTCGTATTGGGTTTCCCAAGTTAAATATTATGTTCATTTGTGTGGATGTTGTGTATTTGTGCCTATTGTTTCATTTTATATTTTAGTTGTTTCTTAAATTCAAGCCATAAGATAAAGATAATAACTCTAGGATTTAATGAAATAAACCACATAAATCTAAGATTTCAAAATATTATAAGATCTGTTGTGACGAACCATTCCAGTGGAATATCTATGTTAGTTTACAGATCATTCGACAACCACAAAATTTTCTCACCACCAAACTTCAAAATGTTCTTCGGTGAACTACAAAATGTACTTCAACGAACTACAAAGTGTTCTCATCACTGAACTTCAAAATCTTCTTTGGAAGACTGTGAAATTTATCATATTGCAAAACTTCAAAATCTTCTTTTGAAAACTATGAAATTTCTCCTATCACCAAACTTCAAAATCTTCTTTGGCGGAGTATGAAATTTCTCCTATCGTTGAACTTCAAAATATTCTTTGACAGACTATGAAATTTCTCCTATCACCAAACTTCAATATCTTCTTCGTTGGACTATGAAATATCCCCTATTTCCAAACTTCAAAATTCTTTAACGAACAAAAACTTTTCCTCATTGCCAAAATTCTAGATTCTTTGATGAACTAAGGAATTTTTCACATCGACAAACTCAATTTTTCTTCGGCGAACTATAAAATTCCTCTGTGACGAACGGAAAAATTTGTCCACGATGATCCAAAACTTAACTTCAACAAAATGCAATTTTCTCACTTCACCAAACAACTCTAACTTGGAAATTTTTATCCCATTTGGAAATGGGTATGGGTTGTTGATTTTTATATGTAATTTTCAAAGGAAATTTTATACGGGGCCACCATGAAAGCTCTAAACTTACCTTTCCATGGCCAAATTTGAACCCGCACCCATAAACTGATGCTGGTATCCATCAATTTCGACATCCCCGAGGAAATCAAACTCTGAATTTTTCCCCAAAATTGGGGATTTCTCTTTGATTTTACCAATTTCCCCAAATTCAATGCAAATTAAAACTCCGCTACAAAAAAATTATCAAGTTTTCATTGATCTCTGGCCCATATGAGTTTGGTGTTGAAAGATTCACTTTGATACCACTCTGTGATGTACCTAGATCCGATGATGAGTCATGTTAGTACCAATCGACATAATATAACTCTAATACCAATTTAAAAATGCATGCACGCAACATGATAATTAAACTTATGAAAATAACCACAAAAATGTTTACAAATACAGGTTGCTCAAGCATACACTACATTTAAATGCATAAACACATAATAAAATGATGTAATTAAACACAACATTGAAATAATAAATCAACAATGATCAAAACACTCATATTTATAAATGTTTTACATAACTGACTATAGATGTCATATGTTCCACCCAACCATAGGTGTTGTTGCACAAATTCTCTCTACATCAGGCCACCCCCAAGCTAGGGATACGATTCCACAAGGATGAACATGATCCTATGGGTTTCTATTGTCCACACATATATCCCAATACCTAGTAAAAAAAACACAGTGACAACTCCTACAACAATTCTTACCGCCTAGATCTTTTCCCCATCATTTGACACAACCTAAGGGATGGGTTTTCCTTCTCTGCACCATAGTCCCTTATACAATCTCCATCCCCTCCAGGACTCCAACATAGACTGGTCAGGAATATCTCAGTTGGGGGCTCCAGGAAATCCAACTGTAACATGAGTGCTCACAACAACATTTATACATGCTCCTTTGGGTAATTTCTCAATAGAAATTCACTTACAAGTATGACAACCTCATTATCAATATAATCACTAGCTTCGACAAGTTGTCTTCAATGCCTAATATGGTTTCATCCCTTTTCCTAGCACTAAGTTCTCTTTCTCCCAAACCATAAAACTAGCTCCCCCTTTCTACTCGAATTTCCTTTCCTATGCTTGATTGACTCTCAAATTCCCAAAGATGATTGTTCTTAGCTCATGATATCATAACTAGGTGAAATTAATCTGTCACCCACCTCTTTCATGCATTCAATAATACAATTACCATCGTGAGTTTACTTATCCCATGGTTCAATAACTAGGTGAGATGACTCCCCCACCAACCTCATACACACATTCAATAATTGGTTTTAATAAGTCAAAGGAGGTAAAATAGTTAATGACAAAATGGTTTAGGAGAATGACATGGGATTCTAGGCATGTGGGATTTCCCCTTGGACCCCTGTCTTGTGGAATCATACCCCCCCATGACTCTGTCCTTATCGATATGCAACTGATAATATATTTTATTTTATTATTTTTCAATGTGCAATGTTTACATATTACATTGCTTGGCTCCAGACCATTCATCATATTTACAAATATACATTACCAATATGGGGATCAAAACAAGGGTGTTATAGTTGAGAATGGATTATGGCATATGTAATTAGGTGTAGCAGGGTTAGGTGTTAGGGTAAGGAGGGATGTAATATGGATTGTTTGGGGGTAGGGGTTAGTGCATATTTAGTTAGGGATATGGGTTAGGACTAGGGAGTATGGGTTTTCAAGTTTTGGTGAGGGGGTATGGAGTTTGTTTTGGGGATTATGGTTAGATGGTAAGGAATTATAATACTCGTATATTATTTTTATTATGGGTCAAGGTTAGTGGGTATGTAGTTAGGGGTTACGGTTAATAGGTATGGGGTTTGAGGTTAGGGGTAGATATTATGGTTCATAATTAGGGGGATTGGGTTTTGAGGTGGGAGGTTTACAAGGTTTATCTCTCTATATAATGAGTTAATTGATATGGTTTAGGGGTTATTTATTTATGGATAAGAGGGTAGGGGATAGGGTTTATAGGGTATGTATTTAGAGATAATATTTAAGGATAGGGGCATGTAATTATGTATAGGTACTATAGGGTTTGGGGTTGGGGTGAAGGTTTATGGAATTTTATGTAAGGGTTAAGGGGGCATAGGTAGAGGTTAGGTGTTTATAGTTAGGAAGTGTTCACCAAAATAAGGTATTTCCACACAGGTCAAACACCTTAAGGAATCACTTACACAACTTGATCAAATATTAATACATCAATTTTTTTACATGGTTAAAACCCTCAAATAGGGAAACAATCCATGGCCCCAACTAGCATGGCCACTTGAGGAAATATATTATTACAAAATAAAAATATTGTGCATAAGAGTTTCTCACAATTTATCTTCAACCGATGACCCTCCATGATCTTTAAATAGAGATTATGGACCAAATAGGTGATAATCCACATATCAATAAATTTGTTAATATCAAGGAGAATATGAATCATTGGATCACTTTATGTTTAAAACATATCATGACCATCAAATTACATAACTACAAATGCATACTAAAGAAACACACTTTCACCTAAAGACACATTAGACCAAGTTGATATTAACAAACTCCTAAGTGTCTAAATATCCTAACATCTCCCCTTAAGAGAAACTTGGGATTGGATTGAAATATTTACAAAGGTGACACAATAGGAGAAGGAAGGTGGAATTAGATCTTATTCCCCCTTAATGACAAATTCCTAAACTCTTAATATAGATTGAATCTTGGAAAAAATCACTTATATAAGAGACATGAAGGGAGATGGGGTTGATTTACAATATTCTATGTTAAAATGGTGAATAAGGTCACATGCATACTTAGATTGGGAAAGAGAAATTCCTTTCTTGGTTTACAATACTTCGAGGCCAAGGAAATAATGGAAATAGCATAATTATATCATTTCAATTTTATTTTTTAAGGATGGATTTCATATGGTTTAGAATTTTGGGGTCACTACAAGTGAAAATAAGGTCATCAACGTAAAGAACAAATATTATGAGATGGTTTCCTACTTTCTTGTTATAGACATTGGGGTTAGAATGACAGATATAAAAGCCGATGTTAAGAAGAAATATATCCATTTTAACATACCAAGCCTAAAGAGATTTCTTAAGAACATAGAGAGATTTCTTAAGGTCACAAACACAACTAGAGTCATTCTAAACATAACTAGGTGATTGTTTCATGTAAATTTCTTCTTGCAAGTCCCCATGCAAGAGGGTGGTTTTAACATCCATATGATGGACCTCCCATTTATGTGAGGTGGAAAGGGATATAACAAGGCATATGTAATTCATTTTGGCTACAGGGGCAAAGGTTTCATTATAGTCAATTCCTTCAACTTGAGAAAACCCTTTGGAAACTAACCATGCCTTATGTCTTTCTACACTTCTATATGATGCATACTTAGTTCTATATACCTATTTACATATGACAAGTTTTATTCCTTTTGTAAGAGGTACAAGATCTCAAGTATCATTCACCATTAAGGAACAATATTATTTAATCATTGCTACGTCCCAATTTGGATGACCAAAAGCTTCTGCAAATTTTGTTGGATCATAAGTCTCTAAAACTTGAGCCACAAGATAGAAGGCTTGCTAGAACTATGAATGTGTACAAAAATGATCTGTCATATAATTGAAAACACCACCATCTACTCATCATGTTGTACAGACCAATCTGGGAAGTGATGGTGCTAATGAAAATTCATGTTCAATGAACACAAATGGAGGGAGGTGAGTAGGTGGAGGTGGATTTTTATCCCCACTGTCATCATCTAAATAAGATACCATAAGAGGATCACAATCATTAAATTTGGGAAGATAAAATGGCACAAAAATTGAATTAGGCTTGCAGGTTGAGAGATTTTCATCGAACTTAACATCTCTCCTAATAATAATTTCATTGGAATGAGGTTGAAGTAGTCTATACCCTTTGACATCTTCACAATATCCAACAAAAAATGCACTTATCACTTTTTAGGCTGTAATGATTTCATTTTTTCATTAGGAATGTGAGCCTATGCTTTACTACCAAACACACATGTGGATTACATAAGGTTTAATTTTACTCCACCCTTATTCCAATGTTATATTTTTTAAATCCTTTGTGGGAGTGTGATTGAATATGTAAATTTTTTGTTAAGATATTTAGTTCCATTGTATGTTCTTAACCTCTGTAGTTGAAGTCCAAATTTCTTTTCTATAGGGGCCTTGTAGGCCATAAACATGTCAAAAACTTCACTCTTAAGTTTTAAGAAATAAACCCAAGTGTGTCTAGAGAAGTCATCAATGAAAGTTTATAAGTAATTTCACCTATAGAAAGAAGGAAAAGGAAGTGGACCACACAAATCACTATGAACAAGCTACAAGGGGGGAAAGGTGTGACAAGAGGTACATTTGTCAAAATTGTCTCAATGATTTTTTTCCGAGAACACAGCAAGCAAAAACACCATCTGTGTAAGGAATGAGAGGAAGACTAGTCACTATATCTTGATTACATAGTTGTTGAAATGAGTGGTAGTTTAGATGACCAAATCGCTCATGCTAAAGTTTTCCCAAGTCATCACTATGAGCAATAAAAGCTGATGGAAAATATGATGACCCCAAATTGTAAAATTTGTACAACTTGGTAATACCATCAACAAATCCAATTGCTAGGACATGCTTAGGATCTTTTAAATCCTTTATTACAACTTGGTGAGGTCAAAACTCTATTGTTTTACCTCACTTGTGTTAGATTTAGGGTAAATTGCAAAACAATAGTATCTTTTAATTTCAGTGATCAAAGACAGCTAGTTCTATATATCAACAGAGAAAGAACACATAGAATGTAGATCTATGAAAGACAACAATAAACTTAGAAAGGAAACTCTGATCTAATATGAATAGAAACTCAGATCTAAGTAACAATGAATAGATCTGAAAAATACAATAGATCTATAAGGCTATACTCATATTTCAGATCTAACAACTTAGTTTGATCATTATTCAATTGAATACCTTGTAAATTCAAAGCATGTCTTCAGATCTACTCAATGCTAACTAGGTTAAACAATTATGTAGTAAAATCAAAACCAAATCTGAGAGAGATCAATAAGTTGCTTACCTAGTACAACAACCTTACCTTGAAGAAGAACAATAACCATAGAAGAAGTAGGACCCTTTTATATGCTCAGACAAAGGTTCAGTTCATAGATCCTTCATGGATCTTATGCCAAATAATTAAGAAGCTTTATTGCCACCAAGAAAAAGGGCCACAAGAAGGAAACCCAATCCCAACAGAGGTTATAAATGCCCAAACCCTCACTCAGAATATCACACAGTAAAACCCTTACCCCAAGAGACTTTAGAACTAAAAGCAGGACTGTGTGTAAACCCTTATTTCAGCAGAGGACAAAACTGAACTTTTAGGTATGCTTCAGCAAATGGCACCCCACAAGATTACCCTAGAAAGAGGGTCGCAGACTAGAAGTCTCTCCACACAACAGACAGAGAAAAAGGGGGCTGAAACCCTTATGAACTGTTCACACAGCAGGGTTGTAACCTCAAGGGTTTGCACACAACGAAAAGGGTAAGGGTGTCGCACCTAGCACACTGCTCACACATCGATAGAATACACTCTAGCAGTCCTTAAGGAGACCCATGGCTACACATAACATCAACCCTGCAACAAAGGAAGGGAGCCGGACCTAGAAGCCACTCCAAACAACAGTCAAGGGAAGAGGTTGGATCTGGAAGGTCACTTACAACAAATACAAGGGAGGCCGCACCTACACCCACAACAAACACAAAAGGATGCCGCAGCTACACCCACAACAAACACAGAAGAGGCCGCAGACAACAACAGATCACCAAGGAGGGCCGCAGTTAGAGGAGAGAGAAATCAACGCTTGCACTTGAGGAATAATAGGTGAGTGAAAGGTGAGAGGGGGGGGTTTAATTTAT
>SNQJ01S0290946.1:0-10671 GCA_010110895.2 Picea sitchensis | reverse complement strand
GATTAATTACATTAAAAATTCAAAAAGTGGTCAAAAACCCACTTTTAAAACTATAATATAGTTTAGAAACGGGCATTAGCCCCCTTCGCTGGCACGCGCGCACCTTTTGGATGGTCATATGGCTCATCATATGGCCAAGCGCTAGCCCTAGGCTAAGCGTTGGCCCCTCTAAACTCGCACCTGGTCGCATGGTATAAAGGCATGTGCCCCCGTGCTAACAATTGGAAATGTTATAACCACTTACCAAAACACGGTTGTATGTATTTCAATGCATAAAATCGGGGGCTCAACGGACTTAACTGCGCATCCAACTGTCGTTCACGATATATATATATATATATCGCGGTCATATAACACTTCCCACGACCACGGGCCGGGGCTAAGCCCCGACTCGACCCCCCGTCGGATTTCACAATACATTAACTTTAAATATTTTTAAACCCACTTTCATAACAAGACACACACGGTGGTCCAGTGGTCGGAGGCTTGTTGCGAAGGCGCTGCAGTGGAGGAGGTCGCGGGTTCGATCCCCCGGGCCCCAAATTTTTTAATACGGTAATATTGACAAAAGCGGAATTACTGATGGCGACCGGTTGGGCCATGTGACGCAACCGATACGGCGAGCGATTGCCAGCGTGTCAACTTATCGGTCGACCAAGTCAATAACCAGATCATCGCGGCGGTGTCGATCAATGGTCATGCGTCCTCTTCCGTCGCAGCCGTGCGATGCTGGCGTCATCCGCCGCGATATCTGGCGGTATCACTACGTGTCACCCCTTCCGGTGGTGTGCGTGTCACTCGAATTGGTCCAAGCTGCTGTAAAATGCAAATCAGCGACACATGGCACTCGCCGTTTACGTGTCATGTCACGAGAACACTTCGTGTCGGTACGTCTGAGCACCTGCGATGTCACATGCAGTTGACCGCGTGTCTATCTGGACTACTCTGAGGCCAGTGCAATCGGCCATCAAAATTTTGCACGTTTGGCAAAGCGGGATATGTCACGATATCTTCTTCATCTGGACTCCGTTTGACAAAGTAAGTATACCGCCGAAATCGGGAAGACGAGTAGGACGCAATGGTGTTGGTTTAGGCCAGTTCGAGCACTTTGGTACGAGGCATTTTTTCATGCCTGTCGGGGCTTGAATTTGATTTGGATCACACCTCTCACCACAATAAGACCTTTTGGTCCCCAAAGTTCTTGATCGATCAACAAGCTCGGGATGGGCCACCCGACTTGTTCTCTGTCTCCGAACTCTGTCACGTACTTTTGTCTTATCGCGATCATCGTAACACAATCATGACAAGCGGCGGTATATTGTTAACCATTGCAATACATCACATCTTCTTGAAGCTACTATCATCCAGCTTGTTTCTAATAGCCGATTATTAAGAGAGCGGTACGCAGAGTGGTACGATATACTTTAGATATGCGCCGCGACGCAGGCTTATCTTGAAGCAACCTATGATTGATTTTTTCATTCAACGTATATCTTGTTCTTGCCTTAATTACTTCATTTTGAAACAACTACGATGGATTAATTGTTCCCTGTTTGAAGTGTTTATTTTCTTTAACCGATGAGCATGAACCACATAATCATGACTGCTTTAGTGGTGATAGTGATTCTTTGTTACGTAGAGAGATTTATACGATCAAACAAGTATGGACACCTAAGATCATCCCACATTCATGACACAACATCCCACAAGTTGCCGTCCACATGCGGAGTAATTATTGCAAATTCCAGTTGTACCTTTGTTTAGTTATGTGCATTTGATGATGATTGCTCATCCATTTTAGTGTAATATGCAAGGCCTATGATGAGTTTTTGTTTTTAATCCGAATTTCTTAACTAACTCTTACGGTCGGGTTAGATTGAGACCCACTTGTCAATTAGCATTAATCTATCTTAGTGTTTCTCATGATTACCCTTATATGAACAACTTGCTTCTACAATCAAAATCTTCACCATGTTTACTGTCATACCAACCAATGAGACCTTTTCATCACCTGAATCTGATTCCAATTCTATGGGTTTTGATGTTGTCCAAAAGCCGCTTTTTGCGTTCCCTTCTTTTCCTTTGAACCACTTTGGCCTCTTCGGGGTGCAAGCGCCAACTTTTCTCCTCATCATGTCCTTCTTTTCTTGATGCTTGCAAGAGAGTTTCCTTCCTTCTTTGACACTACATTTTCCTTCCTACCATTGCCATGCCATTTCTTCTTGTCCTCTTTCCTGCGAGAGACTGACTGATTCCCACGACACACCTGCTTTCCCAGCTTCAATATATGTAGCTTGAACCGAAACTTCATCCAAGTTAGTGGGTCCAAACATCAAAATAGTGTTTCCTAATATGCGCAGACAAACCTCTATATACTTCATAAGGGTTTCTTGTGTTTTAAAGAAGGAATCAATCTAACATTAATGCCGCATCTTTCCTAAAATCCGCCGATTGTATTCTTGCATTGCTTTTCCTTTTCTTAGTTTTAAGGATTGCCGATCAGTTGCTTTTTCTTTATAACCCAAGGATAAAACTGTTTCCTAAGTCTTGAGAATGAAATCCTTCCATGATGGAAATACGTACCCACATTTTGTGTTCCTTTTGCAACTTGCTTTCTGCCACTAGATAAGAGTTGTACATGAAGTCTCAACGATGCCATTTGGTTATTAGTGACCTCCTCCTTGATACATTTGCACAACTGCCGGTATACCTCCATTTGTCGATCCGGTTATCAAGCTTTTTGCATTCACTTCACCCATCATATAGCGGGCAACTCAAATTTTACATCAGAAGTTTAACAATGGCCATTTCATGTTTGTTTTATGCACATTTTCTTTTCACTGAATTTAGAACTTGAACTTGAAGAAGGAAGAAGGAGGTGTTGATGGAGGTGAAGGAGGATGGGGCACAGTCCTCTTCCTCTTCACTTTTGAATTTTGAAGAATTACCCAAAATTGTTCGCTTCCGTTCCAAGTAATCTTAAGTACAAAACTTGCACCATCTCCGACATGGCAAAGGATGTTTTCCGGAAATCTTTCTCATCTTGAAAAATCCCTTCTTCCGATGCTGCATTTCTGTGAGAAGCTCTTCTTCTCAATCAAATTAATGGATTCTATGCAACAAGCTCTCCTTCCTGCGAGCTTTTCCCACGGTTAACATGCAAAGCCAGTCGAATTGTCAACTTGCTCTGATGCCACTTGATCCGTCAGGATGTTTTGAATGACTTATGGTTGAGTTTTTTATTTTGCGTACATTAATTAACCAATGAGAATCTTAAGCGAAAGAGCGAGAAAAGAAAATGAATTATACAGCCATAGACATATGCAGATCAGGTAAATGAAAACAACAAACCGCAATGCCTGAGAAATCCCTTCTTCTGATGCCATTTTCTCGCTGTGAGAAGCTCTTCTTCTCAATCCAATTAATGGATTCTATGCAACAAGCTCTCCTTCACCACGCTGTAGCTTTTCCCTGGTTAACATGCAAAACTCAAATCCAAATGTCAACTAGCTCTGATACCACTTGATCCGTCAGGATTTTTCGAATGACTTATGGTTGAGTTTTTATTTGCATGCATTAATTAACCAATGAGAATCTTAGCGAAAGAACGAGAAAAGAAAATGAATTATACAACCATAGACATATATGCAGATCTGAAATGCAATGAAAAACAACAAACCATAATGCACAGGTTGATAACGGAGTTCGGCACAACTTTGCCTACGTCTCCGGGCCTTTTCTATGTGGGGGAGGCTTCTTTATTTCTTTTCGAAAGCTTAATGGTACATCATTACAATGTCGAATGGATTCCAGACTAATCTGGTCATGTTCGCCCAGATCTCTAGAATCTTGCACAACTTACGGCACCTGAAACGGATGTCCGGAGCTCTCAGAAATCGTCCGACAGCATCTCCTCCTCAACGATCTTCCTGCCTCAAACTGGCTTTGACTTGGCTTGCCTCAACATCTCTGCTCCGAATTGCTCTCAAAAGTTGTCCCCTTGGCCTCAAAATGGCCTTGGTTAAATAGTGGGGGAGTTAGTTGTCCATCTCCAACTTCCTCCACGAATTTAGGCTCTAAAAATGCCCAATAACCCTTAAAAATGGATTAATTACATTAAAAATTCAAAAAGTGGTCAAAAACCCACTTTTAAAACTATAATATAGTTTAGAAACGGGCATTAGCCCCCTTCGCTGGCACGCGCGCACCTTTTGGATGGTCATATGGCTCATCATATGGCCAAGCGCTGGCCCCTCTAAACTCGCACCCGGTCGCATGGTATAAAGGCATGTGCCCCCGTGCTAACAGTTGGAAATGTTATAACCACTTACCAAAACACGGTTGTATGTGTTTCAATGCATAAAATCGGGGGCTCAACGGACTTAACCGCGCATCCAACTGTCGTTCACGATATATATATATATATATATATATATCGCGGTCATATAACACTTCCCACGACCACGGGCCGGGGCTAAGCCCCAGCCCGACCCCCCGTCGGATTTCACAATACATTAACTTTAAATATTATTAAACCCACTTTCATAACAAGACACACACGGTGGTCCAGTGGTCAGAGGCTCGTTGCGAAGGCGCTGCAGTGGAGGAGGTCGCGGGTTCGATCCCCCGTGCCCCAATTTTTTTTTTGACACAACCAATATTGACAAAAACCGAGGAGCCACGTGACAACCGTTGATTGGGCCACGTGGTACCCAACCATTCGCTTGAACAGTGCCACGTGTCAACATCTGATTCGACCAAGTCAACCAACCAGATCATGCCATGTGTCGATCAATGATTCACCCACGTCCTCTGCCACATCACTTGCTGTACGATGATGACGTCATCCACCACGTATGCTGCTGATGTCACCCTGCCACGTGTCACCCTTCCAGTGGTGACATGTGTCACTTCGGAATTGGTCCAACTGCGCGCCAAAAATGCCAAATCATCCTGACACATGGCACTCCCTGGAGCCGCCACGTGTCCTGTACGGAACCTGCCACGTGTCAGCGTACGGACCTGCCACGTGTCCTGTACGGACTAACACGTGTCCTGTACGGACTATACAAACAGGTACAATCAACATCCAAAATTTTGCTTGTTTGGCTTGGCAGACATAATGCGATATCTTCTCCATACGGACTCCGTTTGACAAAAAAATTATACCACCGGAATCAGGAAGACGAGCCGGACGCAATGGTGTTGGTTTCGTCGGATTCCGGGCACTTTCATTTTTGAGCATTTTTCATGCCCTGTCAGGCTTCTGAATCCGATTTCGGATCATCCCATAAGAAACTAGAGGGGTTCTAAAGCATATAATTACACCTCTCACCAATGGAGAATTGGAGGAGGAAAATGAAGTTGCACTATTTACTACACCATTTGCTGGAGATGTTGTGACTTCGACAAAGTCGTCAATGAAGAAAACAATTAGGAAGAAATCAACCAAGAAGATTGAGAAAGTAGAAGTCAACTTAGAAAAGTTGATTGAGGATGACCTTGTCCTCATTTAAGAGATGGATGAGGTTAGTTTTGAAGAACCTCATGTAAATAAGAAGTTGGAACAAGTAGTAAAAAAATTCTCGACAACGTGGGAAGATGGAAGGGAAAAATGACCAAGGAATGGATAAAGAAAAGGAAGTATATTTTGGACTCTGGTATAGGCCAAGAATATGTATATGCCATTGAAAGGGTAGCAGTTATATTAATTTAATCCCTAAAAGGAAGATTACAATCAAGAAGCAAATCCAGGTCAATCTAGTAAGGAACAAACAAAAAAACATTGAAGAAGTGACTAAGGCAGTAAAAGAAGCAAAGAAAAAGAAAATTGAAGTTCCCAAGATCACCATCAAATCATTATCCAAACCATGGAGATTGGGCACTCAAATAACTTATGATCCCATTGACCTCACCAAGGATAAGATTTTTTTATTTCCCATGCCAATAATACAAGAAGCTCCACAACCATAAATTATTAACATGATGGAAATGCAGGGTAGAATGGAAAACAATGAGACCAGTGTGACATGGATGAATAAACAAAGAATCAGGCCAACCAAAAAATAATAACACGGATCATTGCAAAAATTCGGTAGAAAATCAATAATAGAATTCACCATATAAAGTGGCTAAACATAAGAAGGATTTTCCAAAGAAATACATATAAATGTAGCAACCAGTAGGGTTGAATTAACAGTAAGCAACAACAACACAACAACAAAAAGGAGCATTAAAGGATACCCAAAATACCTAGCAGGAGATTGCCTTAGCACAATCCATTATAATAACAATCAACAAGGATATCAAACAAAATAAGGGGGGAAAGGAGCAAGAAAGTAAAGGAAAATACTTCACGACCTTCATACTACAAGAAGAACAAGCAGGAAAGGTAGTGATGGCATTCAACTTAATGGATGCTCAAAACTCTAAGATTCAAGAACCATACAAAATAGTCAATAAAGAGAGGAAAACAATATGGACTTGGTCATCTAAGAAGTTGAAGAAGAGAAAAACAAAGGAGGAAAGAGAATGGAATGCTTGTAAAGCAGATGAAAAACAAGTATGATGGGTTTCTCTAGCCAACTCACCTAAAGACCCAATTGATTCTTACAAGAATTGAGCAAAATTTGATAACATGATAAATAAATTATTGGTAATTGAGAAATGATAGCTAAATACTGATCATACTGGAGCAATCTTGAAGAGTGAATATCAAAAGTTTGAAGAAATGAATCAACAACTACATGACACATGGATTACTACAACAAATGCCAATATTGTCTTGAACATTTGGCTGACTTATTTTACCAACATTTGTAGTAGACTAGAAATAACACAACCACTAATTTTGGAGCTCAATAGTCAATTAACTTATATGATCAATGCCAGAAGTCAGGATGCATTGGGGATGCAACTTAAGTAAGAGCAAAAGGTAGAATACGAATTTCAATCACAAGAGCAAGTTTGATTTCAAGAGGGGAGGAATGCGCAGATGGAAGCTACCAAGAAAACTAAGCACATTTGGGATGTCCATCTACTAGTCCACCATCCAAGAAAAATATAAGCTTGACCTAGTTACAATGAAGGATACATCAATTGAGGATGAGGCAAACTATTTGGCCAAAATGAAAAGAATGAATACCATAATTAAAGAATAGGCTCTTGAGGATCGATGTGACTTTGAAAATTGACTACAATAGATTTCTCCTCATATATGTAAAGTTTGTACAGATATATCCAAGGAACCCCCCCCTTTCCATAGGCCTTGATAACATCACCACCTCAACCAAGATTTAACTTATTTTCTCCCAGTATCTCATTGAACTAGATAGTGACCCCAATAGAGTTATCAATAGCCAACAATATTCAAATCAACAAGTCATGATTGATTATTTTTTGAAATTTTTTAAATTTCCATCTTGTCCCTTTTTCCAAATGAAGACAATTCCAGGGTTGGGGGAGATGTTATAAGAGCCTAGTCAACTACTTGACTATGCTAAAGAGTCAACGAACATTATTGAGTAAGTCAACCAAGTAATGTAGTCGACTTGATATCCGAGGTGTTCAACCGACCAAGGTAGTTATGGTAGTTGTATCTACCTTCATGTAATGTAAATGCATAAATAGAAATGGACATGATATGTAATAGTTGGTTGTTGATTTATCATATATAATAAAAACTACTTGTTTCTAGTTCCATAGTTACTTTGTCTCATTCTCCTCCTATATATGTATGTGTGTATATTACTTTTTTGTATAATATGGTTGATTGACTACACTATTGGTCACTGCTTATACTGTGTAATTCCTTAGATTACAACGATAGTGCAAACATCAAGATGATGTAGGCCCGACCACCAACAACCATTCCAATTTTGCCAAATTTTCACCCATATCGTAGATTCCCTTAATTATTTGTGGATAAAACCAGGGCATCAAATGTCTTCTTAATTTGTCCATGAAATAAGATGAAATTTGTACCAAAGGATTCCTTATGACAATTGTCACAAGATATGTCTTCCAAACCTCAAATACAATTATGGCAATGACTAGGTGAGCAAAGGGGTGGGATATGAGAGTAGGTTCATCGCAATAAGTATGGGTGAGAGGTAGTTGGAGGCAAGCCAAGAAGTAAGGAAAAAGGTTTAAGTTTTTTGTAAAGTGTTTAGAAAAAAATATTGTTTAATTGAGGCAAGGAATTGTCAAAAAGTGTTTTGTGCATGTAGGAGGGTAGTGATAAACTATCATAGACATGCAATGAGTGATCATAGTGCTAATAGCTAACCCAAGGTTAAAGGGGACAAAGACAAATTTAGTGGAAATGACACCTCTAGATGAGAAAATGTAAATTTTAGCATCAATCCAAAGGGCCATGTAGGTGCTCCAAACAAGGGATCAATAAATCACCCACTTGAGAAGGGATGCCACATGACTGACCTAAGAGAGGGACCAAGAGTGGAATCATTGTGAGACGAAGGCATCACTAGGATGAGGATAACAAGAGTAGGAAATACTATGGTAAAAGTGGAAGTGGGAGAAAATAGAATTCATCTTATTCATGAGGAATTATGATTGTAATATATCCCATTAATGTATTTGGTGGGGCATTACCTAAGCCATATAGCCAAATTTCTGAACTAGGATAGCCAAAATGTTATGGTTTGTTTACACTTAAAAAGAAAAATATGAGATTTTCCATTATAGTGTTTTATAGTGTTTTATAGTGTTTGTACTAAATTATTGCTTTAATACTTTTACTCAATGATGTCTATTCATTGACAAATAAACCAAATAAAATGAGCATGTGTGATGAACTACAATAAGAAAAACAACTGAAAATTCATGTGTGAAAAATGACTCCAATATAGAGTGACATGTAAGACACAAGTATTCATTCCTAAATAATTTTACTTACCAAAATGCATGGAAGGTTTGTAAGAAATTAAAACAATTGAACCACTAAGAGTCCAGTGAGTCACAGATAGAGGAGGTGAGTCATATATAGATGATGAGAGACATTAGAAGAATAATTAAACCCAACAAAGGCCACATAGGTGGCATTTCTCAAAATAAGGTAGAGTGAAGAAGACTAATTTACTTAGGAGACATGTGATAACTAGGGGTGTAGGGAAAATAAAGCTAAAGAATGATATGGTCATTGTAAGAATCTTGACCATAGAAAGTGATGCTTATCACCTATACAAAACTTGAGGGAAACATTCACGAGAGGTCAAAGTTGGTTATGACACTCTTGGGAAGAGATTCTAAGTGTATCCATGGAGGAAAAAGACAAGGGGGATATCATGTGAATGAGTTGATGATGTGATCAAGGAGGTAGGACCCACATTGTTCATGTGTGAGGTGGATATTCTATTATCATAACTGTATAATACAAATAATTTCCAAGAGTAGGACCAACATCTATGGTTCATGATGATACCAATGAATAGTGATAAATTATGTTCCTTGAGCCATGGAGGAAGGGAATTAACTATCATTCCCTCGACCTAGAGATATTAGCAATGTTTGATACATAAGACTTGGTGCAACATTTCATGTTGAAGGCTATATAAATAGTGTCTCTCATAAGAGACAAAAACAAGCTAGAACAAGGAAGTATTACCCTCTAACACAATAAGTAATCGATGAAAGTGTAGAACTAGATAATACTTTGCGAACTTATGGAAAGTGGTGTAGTAGGTGCTTCCAAATTTCAACATAGCAAGGATGGGCTATAGGTATCCTAAAATAAGGACCCCTATGTTAGGGCATCATAACCAAGATGGTACTTAGATGTGTGAACATGGAGATCCATGGTATGGTGATGACCCCAATGAAGCCTATTTTAATGGGGGCATGGGTTGCACATAGGGTGTGAGAACTACAACTACTACCCCATATATGGATGACCCCAACAAGTTAAGAATGACTTGAATATTCATACCAAATAGTACTTTAGAATGATAAGTTAAATTACCTCAAATTAAATCCATTTATGCACTAGAAAAAATAATCCAACATTTATTTTACCACAAAAATCAAGAAGGAGAATACAAAACTCAACATCTTTGGTTGAAATGCCAAACTACAAAATATTATACTAATGCACAACTTAAAATAGACTCAAACGTAAAAATATGTAAGTTATTGATGATATTGAGTTATGCAAACCTCCATCATTCATCCAGAAAGCATTATCTGAGCCATCAAGGTAGAATACATCATGGGTGTTTTCATTTCTTATATTATTTAGTTGTAAATTCTACCAAATGCAATATTCCCACTATATTTTTTGAAAATATTCCAAGATGACCCACACTGATATTCTTTATGAAGGATAAAATCTCCTTTCAATCTTGCTAGTGAATTAACCGACATATTTCCTTAAAAAAAAAAGCATAGCCCAACTATTGTTCACTCCATACAAAATTGGGGATTTTAACAAAATGCATAACCCTAAATGTTTTTAATAAAACCCAAATGTTTTCAAGTTCCTTGAATAAGCCTCATAAATTGTTTCAATGAGCCATATAACATGGTTTTTTTTGGTAAGGTTTAATAACACTACAATACTTGCAAGTGTTCCATGCATGTTATACTCTATTGGGAATATAGATTAGGTGGTTGGATAGGTGCATGATGTATTATGTTATATAGGCTGAATAAGAA
>SNQJ01S0290944.1:0-10758 GCA_010110895.2 Picea sitchensis | reverse complement strand
ACATGTCAATTTTTTCCCAATTGTATGGTTTTTTCCTTTTGAAATGCATTTTGGTGTTGTAGGTGAACTAATAGTTGTTTGGCATTGTTGTATTTTTGTAACCATTTGCGTGTAATGTTGCAGATAAAATTTCAATGATAACACTTACCTCTACATCCAAGCTCTGCATAAACAACCTCATCCATACATGTGCATGTTCAATGCTAAAGTTGTTTGCAAAATTGTAAAATGCCACCATATGTTCTTCAATAGTCATCTCCCCATTATCATTGTACGTTGGAAGATATTTCATGTAGTAACCTATCAGAAAGGCATTTAAGTTTTTAGGCAACACCAAAGGTGCATACCTAGCTGTAATGATGGCTTCCATCCTTTTGACAACTATGTTTGGGACAACTCGAATCTGAGGCTGAGGAGGATTAGTGGGTGTGTTGATGGAGGATATGATGAGGAAAAAGTTGAGATAGGGGATGTCTGAGGCCTAATGACAAGGTGATTTTGAAAAATGACAACCTTAGGTTGGTTCTTGTTGTGGACAAAGGAAATTTTTTCAATTATGTCCTTTCCTTTGGAGCGCAGGGGGTATCTCTAAGAAATGATAGTCTTCTCTAATTTTCTCTCTGAATCAGGGTTGGTTGTGTCACCATTAAGATCAAGGTTGACTTTTGGTGTTTTAGTAGGCTTAGGATTTGATTTCCTAGATCCTTTCTTGGGAGCTAGAATTCCTTAATATATTTTCATTCAGTGGAGTCGTGAGGTGAAAGATGGAAGTCACCTTTGTTCCTAATATGTGTTCACCATCAAAGATTACATCTTATTGTTTTCATTCTCCTAGGGAAATATAATTCGTTACTCCATTCCTCATAAACAACGCCATAATATGTTGGTCCCAAGGTCTGCACCTAACTACTAAAGGGCAGAGCTAGGCCACCTCAAGTTTTGGAATGAATGATTTAAATGAATTAGGTTTGTTGGTAAGATAATAGATGGGTTTCCAAGGACATGGATCTAGTTGGAGTGTTGAACAATACCACTATAAAGTTTCCCTTAGTTGATGGTATTCATTTTGGTGAGAAGATACATGTATGAAGAATAAAACAGATGAAATACAAAAAAAACCTACAATGTTACTTGTTGTATGAAATTCCAAACTTGAAATGATATTACATATCTAAAACATGTATATTGAGACAAATCATCCAAACAAGGTTTTATTAAAATGAACTATTTACTAAAAGAAATAGTTGAAATCAAGTTGCATAGGAATAAACAGTTCATTGAGACAATAGCTAAAAGAAAAGGAAACCACACATTTCATACATTTCCAACTTGCATCTAGATAAGATTAAGAACACCAAAAATATTTGAGAAAAAAACACAATTTGTCACCAAAACTTATATTCACCCGGTAGGAAACTTTACAGGATTATGCTTCAGGTCCAACCAAAATTCGGATGCTTGATATCCTAAAAAATGAACCTTATTACATTCAAAAAAATGTTTATTTATCTTTATCCCAAGAGGGTTTTGACCATCTATCTAGAATCTAAAACAAAAGTTCAACTTCACATTACAACTAGACTCTATAAAAAACTTGAATATCACTCCTTCATTACAACTCGAAAACTTCTCTTTGACCTGAGTATATTTAGTTGGAAGTATCAGTCATGAATTCCCTTCAAATCGAACTTAACAAAAAATATGGTTCATATCAAAAGAAAATGACCACTTATTACACTTGGAAGAAATGTCTTGAAATAAAAATACAAAACTTGTATAAGTGCAACTATAAATACTATTGATAACTGAAGTGGAACAAATCCTAACAAAAACCTTCGACAATTGTAACCAGCAGGTGACTATGCATGGATGCCCACATACACTCCAACTGCAGACCAAATTGGAACACAGGTGGATCAACTACCATAAGTCGCTAATCCTTTCTCCTTTGACAACAATAGACCTCTTAGATTATCTCTTTCAAGAACAAGCATGTCTTTTGATGCTTCTTTTGCAACTTCTAGTACTTCTTTTGTAGCTTAGTATGTTGCATTTCCATATACTACTCATGTTGCTATAAAATCTGAATTTGTTGCTTCAGAATTTGTACCTGGTGATTGTCATCTAAACATTTTTCATCTTAGAACTTTGGTTTTATCAAGACCTGTACCTTATTTCTATCCTTTAGCCCATGTTCTTCCTCTATGGAAGATTTGTTGAGGTCAATGGACAACTTAGTTTTTCTTGACCTCATCTCATATCTGTGTGCTACCTCATAATTTGTGTCATGTGTCTCCCTCACATGTTCCTACATTTCAATACTTTTACTTTAATATATGGTTTGATGTGATGTGAAACTTTGTTAAGAAATAGCTCTTGGGTTATTCCATCAGATTCCTACTCAGGGTCTAGGCCAGGGTCCATTACATTTTGTTCTAAATCCAAGTCTAGAGGGTACTATGTCTTCACTGTTGCATAATTTACCCCCGAAGTTTCCCCTTTATTGTATTTATGTTTTTCTTTATCTCCTGACATGTTTTTCAATGTGTGGATATCCATCTCCTCCATATTGGAAAATCAAGAGATGTCCTCTTCAATGTTCTCATCCTTAATGGCAATGGGTTGTTGGTTTTTTAAGGATGGATTAAGAATTTCCTTCGAATTCAACCTCAATTGATTGGTAATATTGGTTTTTCTGTTAGGTTTACTAGGCATTTGAGGGTCAAGGTTCCCTTTCTTTTTTATACTTTTTTTTTCTTCATAGGATTCCTTAATCAAGGTTTCTACAGGAAAACATTCTGTAGAAACAATATCGGTACCATGTTTCTTAGTTTTCTCTTGCCTCCTTGTTTTTGTCCTGGGAGTTTTATCTTTCTCCATGGTGGTGGTAACAAGATCATCTTCAGAATGCTTAGGTGGAAATGGACCTAGTGGGGTGACCTACTCCTCTATCTGTCTAATACAAACCTTACTTCCCTCCTTCTCTCATTTCTTTGTTGTAGATGATGTTAACTTCCTTCGAGGGGTTTCTTCATTTTCCAGAGTAACTAATTTGGCCCTTTTAGATTGGGTATCCCCTTTTTAGGTGCAAATTTATTATTTCTAGTTTGTTTGGTATCCTTTGAGAAGCACCTAGGTTCAGGGGAAACCCTCATTTATGGGTTATCCTCTTCCCTTCTCTCTTCAGACTATCAATCAAATTCTTGTTCCTCTTCCTGTAATCTTACAAAATGTAAAAAATCTTTCCAGGGCATCTCTATTTCATCCAAATCAAAGAGGACTAAGATTTTTTAAAACCCTAATGATTTAAAATTCTATGAGAAGATTCGAGGTGGATCTAGACCCTTTTAGACATCTTTGTCAAACTTTTAAACAAATAAAAAGGGAGGTTTAATTATTTATCATCACTTAAGTGCATAAGTAAATGGAGGTGATAACAATGAACAATCGAGAAATGACCTGCACCTATCATTTATACTTAGACTGCTGTGAGGATTCCTCAACACTCATATTTAATCCACATAATCAAAATACCTTGACTCCAATTAGGGTTTTGGTGTTCTGATACCAGGAATTTGTTGAAGACCTCTATTGAAAATTTTCCCTTTTTGAACCATCTCTCCCCACTAACCAAGATAGCACAGGATGCCCCAATAAAATGTTTTGTGATATGAACTGTAGTTTGCTCGAGCTAGGTCTGAAACCCATCAAAATTGTTTGCAAAGAGAAAGGATACTCCAGTTTGGTGCCCTTCGAAAGAGAAGATGAAACTAGACCATTCCACCCTCATGAAAACTTCTCTAATTTCTAGAAAGACATCAATTAGTTCGAGCCCTTGTGGCTCTATTCTGTTTAATTTCCAATGGTCCCAGGGAGAAACCATTGTGTTCAAACCACTTCTGTTGAAAATGATGAACTGAATGTATGTGTTAATTTGATTTCTTTCACCACCTGCATCGATAATTATCCACGATCTTGCGATGATAAAAATTGAAGGCACAAACCTCCATGATTTTAGCATGAATTCATAAATGATGGTAAAACTAGTGGCAACCCATGTGAAATTGAGTGCTCAGGGGCATGCACACACATGCGAGGTACCAACACAACTTGATTTAAATTTTTAAATTTTTCTAAACGTTAAAACCAACAAAAGTACGTGTTTTCTATTGTTTGAAAGAATAGGCACATTCTTGCAATCTATGTCTTTTTGCATCAAATTCATAGGTTAACCTCCTAGCAACCCACTAGTGACAAAATAATGGTGATGTGAGTTTTTCAATTCAAACCAAAACATGTATTAACCATGTAAAGATAAATAAAATGATGAAAATGATGAAAAATAAGAGGAAGATGAGAACAAATCAAAATTTTGTCAACATACCATTGAAAAGAAACTAAGCATGAATTAGGTTGACATATGGATGGATTGATGGAGGAAAAGAAGGAAGAGGTGCATACCTAGGGTTTAACATCATCAATGTGTTTCACTTGCAAGAATTGATCCCACCAAATTGATGATTTTCCTTTTAGTTGATAGATATAAATTCTCCCTTCTATCTTCCCTGAATAATTATGCAGCTGGAAGTGCTTTCTCATACCCAACAACCAGATCTCTCCATAGGCATCATTCTTATGCTCATTGTTAAAGGTTGGAGGTTTGATCTTATTTATTTCTCCTTGTAGCACGTCTACCTCAATCCTTCTATTATGCTTTCTAACAGGATATGGACTTGAGCTATTGCGTTCTTTTCTAGATGAATGCTTTGGTGAGTGAATATGATTCCTATCAACACTTCTTTCTTCTCTTATTTTATCATCATGAGACCTTGGAATTCCTGACCTACTTGACTATGTCTCCTTATCCATTTTATTTTCTATTCTGTATAATCTTTGCGTCAACTTGATATTGAAGTCATATTTCTACTTCTTGGATTTCATAAGCCTTTCATTATCATATTTATAGCTTTGGACATATTTTTGCAGTCCCTTTATGGTTCCTACCAATTTTATGCACTCCTCCCTGGATTCTGTACCATCAACACCCAAACCGACATACAAATCCCCAAATTCACCATCATGGCTACAATCTCTCTGCGAATATTCCATGATTTTTTACTTTCTACACTGATTTTGTACTACTCTAATCGTTGTTAACTCTACAAAATGTGTAGGTAATAATATTTGTTAGACGAATTATTGAGACAACTTCATGAAAAATATGCACCATTTTGTCATAATCCTTTCTTTTGAAGTCAATGCACGCACTGGTATTTAACACATACCAGTGTGTGATGTGAATATTTAACATATACAATGCATATAAATATTGTGCATGAACCACAAATTTTGTTCCGCACAACCATAATTTTTAGTTCGTACACCCACGCCTCACTGTTTCATGTGAAATTCTAGTGCTTCACTCTGCAATGTCTAGAATTTAGTGCACGCACTTTCAAATTCTTATTTTATGCACACCATGGACTACTTACCAACCCTAATTTTTCCTTAAATAGAAACTTGGCCCTTGTAGGCTCATTTTTGAAACTCGATCTATGATACCAATCTGTAACATACCATGTTATCGAACTAATCTGATACCAATCAGTAATGTACCCCATTACCAAACTTCTATGATACCAATCTATAACTTACCCCATTACCGAACTGCTCTAATATCAATCTGTAACATACCCCGTTATCGAACTGTGTTTCATACCATAAGGTAACATCCTCATATTACTACTGATAAATGCTACCCCTAATTATAGTGCACAGATTCTACTCTATAACATTATTCTGCAAAAAATTACTTGAAGTAACGTGCTCAACCCCAAGTTGAGTGGCGCCACCCAAACTTTCCTCTTTTGACAAAACTTGTAACAATGAAAGTAATTCAAAAATATTGCATGCTCAAGCATACTCAACATGAAACATTGTTGTTCACATAATCCACTCTGAACATATGATCTCTACTATGTGCGCAACCATTATGGTTTCACATGCCAATTATTTTTTTCCTTTAAGCACGCAGACTGCTTCCATGTGTGCAAAAGAGAATCCAATGTCTTGTGCACATGGTCATTCTAACTTTTCCCCAGAGACTCAATACCAATATCCTAATGTTAAATTAACATGAATAACTAACAACAACTATCATGCTCATGCATGACTACAAATAATGAATATCAGCACTGCATGTGCAAGCAACATTATATAGAATATCAAAAATTACTTATATGCAACAACATAAAATAACTAAACCCATATTGAACATATATAATTAACCACACAGTAAATGAAAGAATCACATAAAGACACTCATCTTTTATTAAAAGTCACCAACTTCTCACAGAACTTAGACGTTCCTCTCATCCATAGACTCTATTTCTCATATACTTTGAGCAATAGATGACCCACAAGTTGGGGCTTATCACCACTAGGGAAAAATAGTTTCTAATACCAAGGTAAGGTATGATAATCATATAATTTCTCAGTCTAAGGTACCACTGTTGCAACTAGACTACAATCTCTCATTCCCCACATGCATGTTACACCCAAGGAAGTGTGCCCCTTCTCTTCTCAATAGTCCCTTAGATGCCCCAATTCCCTTCCAAGGTACCAACAACATGTTAGACAAGAACTCTCAAATCCTTTAACTAATTCTGAGCACACCAGGAAACAATTCCCAACAAAACTCTCACCTAGAGAGACTGCTCACGGGCCTGACAACCCACCTCTTCCTCAACAAATACTCTCTGGCTACCATATAGAAAAACCCCTTACAAGATTTTCTCTGCATATAAAGTAATAGTTGTCCTTTCTAATATGGTCCGCCTCCGTTATGTACATGAGAAAATGAATGAATAATCCCCCAAAAGAATGAGCTTCTCTCTTTTTTCCAAAATACACTAAGGCCAACAATATATATTTCATGCCTTAAACTGGACACTTGTCACATTCAAAACTAGATTTTTCCACTAGGTGACCCGTTCCCATTCCTGGGGAACTTAGGATAAATAATTATCCATAACTTACACTTTTCATAAATATTAATAAAATATTCCCTAGGACTTAATCCCCCCCCTTTTCCCTTTTTCGATGGAGTTATCCCCCCGTATATTTTCATCTGATCTATCTGAACACAATGATGTGATATGATTAATAACTTGAGTACCTCATAACCACATAGGATCTTCGGCCTCATATATATATGTAAATGTATATATATAACCCAGTTTGATGCACACTTCAAGGTAATCCCCATGCACTTACTCAAGTGTGCAGAACACTGTGAAATTTGCACACCCTTCCTTTGATGTGAAACCACATGCACGTACCGAGGTGTGCACATCACTATGAAATATGTGCACAATTGTTTTGATAACAATTCTTATGCACTGCTCAGGTGCGTGCAAAACCAAAACTTGATACTAACAACTCACCAACCTATATGTACATTTACATTTACAATTGGTACCAACAACTCACCAGCCTATATGGAAAATTGCAAAGGGGTTCAGATTAGGGACATTACATAAACCCCATAATTCCACTTTCCTAAATCCCAAGCATCATAGGGAGATTGATAAATATACCCTCAGATAAATTCTTAGCAAAAATATCAGTTACCTAGTCATTTGTTCTTCAATAGACAAGAGAGATAATGTTCTCATGAACTAACTATCTCAAATAGTGATTATGGAGATCAACATGCTTCATCTTACTATGGGAAACATGGTTGTTAGCAACATGAATGGCACATTGATTGTCACAGTACATTGTAGTCGAGGTCAAGACATGAAATCCAATTTCACCTGGTAGTTGACGAATCTAGACTTTCTCTATACCTACATGAACAACACCATAGTATTATACTTCTGTAGTCGACAAGGAGACTACCTTCGGTTTCTTTCACGACCAAATTGATGGTCTAGTGCTGAAGTAAAACACATATTGAGAAGTGGAATTTTGATCATCATTGTTGCCAGCCTAGTCAAAGTCTATGAAGTCGACCAACAAATTTGAACCTCCAAAATACTTGCAGGAAAATGAGTGGTACCCTAGTTGAGATAGTGGACAAATAATTTAACTATATTCTAGTGGATTTGTCTAGGGTCCTGCATAAACCAATAAACCACACTAACAACAAAGGAAATTCCAGGTCGATTGTGAGTGATATAAATGAGAATTTTGACCAATTTTCGATAGAGTGTAGCATCAACTTTGGGATTTTGAAAAACAATTTCTATATTTACTCTATATTGAAAAGGAGTAGCACAAGGATTRMAATCTACCATCTTAAAACATATCAAAATATCCATTACATATTTAGATTGAGAAATGAAAAWMCCATCATATAGTTGTAATAATTGAAGATCTAGAAAATAATGCAAAGTAACAAGATCTATCATGTCAAGGGAGTAARCAAGTTGATTCCTCAATCTAAGAATGAGATCAGTTTAATTTCCAATGATGACAAGGTCATGGACATATACAATGTAACAATAAAAGTTTTTCTATTAATATGGAGTACATACTAGTTTTGATCAGATTCACAATGTTTGAAACCAAGTCAAAGAAAGAAATTGTCGATCGTAGCATACAAAGCTCAAGGAGCTTGCTTTAAACCATAGAGAGACTTATTGAGTCTAGAAACTAGGTTAGAATCTGTCACAAAACCAAGAGTTTGTTCCATGAAAATTTATTGAGATAGGTCTCCTTGAATAAAAGCGCTCTTCACATCCATCCGATGGATTTGGCATACAAATCGAGTAGCAAGAGAAAGAATCAGTTGAACATATTTCATCTTTGTAAGATGAAAAAAGGTATTAGTATAGTCAATGCCTTCTTTTTGGGAGAATCCATTTGCAAACAAGAAATCTTTATCACACTCAACAACACCTTGAGAGGTAAATTTAGTCCTGTAAATCCATCGACACTTCACAACATTCTTTCCTTGTGGTCAGAGAGTTGATTCCCAAGTGTGATTCTTTGTCAAAGAATATAATTTTGTTTGCATGACCTGTTCCCATTTAGGTTGACCTTCAACATCAAAGTAGGTAATAGGATCGAAAGGCTAAAGTACATGATTCATCAAGGCAATTCTTGAATTTTACTTTTGACTTTGAGTTTGGTGTCTTGAAGTGATATCACCAACATCAGATCCAACATATTTGTAACATCCCTGGTTTTAATCCCCACGAATTATAATGTAATTTTATAAATGTGAACTAGGTTGGTGAGTCGATGTGTTGGGGTGAAGAGCTCGTGTTGATTTAATGTGGTCAAGGTTTGAATCAAATATTATTTTCATTGAATAATTAATAAAAGTAATAATTGATGGTTGTGATATGAAAGACATGAAGAACAATAAAGGGGGTATTATTGCACAAGAGAGAGGGGTCCAAGGAAGAATTATTCATGGGTATGAATCCAACCTAGATTCTTGAAATCATATTACCATTGTGTATAACCTTCTAATTGTTGTTGATTGTTCCCAAATCTAATCATTTAAACTCATGTAAGAGGGTGGTTGTGAGTGGTCACATTCCATAGTTAATGGAGAGCATGGGATGAAGTACACTCATATTTAGGAAGAGTGAGAGTCAAGGAAGATAGGGAGAAGAAGGGAAATTGATATGGAGAATGGGGACAAGTTTTACATGCAAAATTTGAGTAGCAAAGGGAGAGTTGAGGGCTGGGAAGAGAAACATCCATGGTATACTTAAATGAAGCCATTGTTTGGCTATGTTGTATGCCAAGGAAGAAGCTTGTGTGTGAATTCATGTTGAGGAAATTTATCAAGATCCTTGTGAAGGCTATTGTGAGAACTCCTTAGGAAGATGAGAGTTCCTGAAAGTTCCTAGTTGAGAGATTATTGTCCAACCAAGTGAAATATTGGCCCTGATAAATCAATGGTACATCCTAAGGGACTGTGAGAAGTGAAAGAGATACATTCCTTGGGTACTCTAGGTTGTGGGGAAAAGAGAGAGATGGAGGATCAGAATTGGTGTGGAACTAGAGCATGGGTTTTGGGGATGTTGTGTATGTAAAGTGGAAAACCAATGGCTCAAATCTCTTCGTGGACTCATAGCCTCAAATTAGGGGTGGCATGTTGTTGACAAAAAATGGAAAGAAACACTAGAGGTTCATCCTTTCTATGTAGCCAATTGGTTAATTATTAACATATAAGTGTTTATGTTTTGTTTTGATGTTATTTCCATTGTGTAAATGGTTTGGATGAATGTTTGGTATTTTGATGTTGCTTGAATACTTACATTCACGGTTTTTATTTATGCTGTTAGATGCATTTATAATATGGTATGAATCAAATAGTTAAATTTACGTGAGATTTGTAGTTGGTAAGATACAAGAAATTAATTAGTAGTAAATCTTAATGATTTAATGCGTTTTTGCACGTAATGTTGCTCAGATGGAGGTTGGCTATGTTATATAATGGTACCATATCTTCCACTTCAAACAATGGACTCGTATGGGCCAAGAACTGGTTCTAATTTGGGAAAAATTTATAGTTACAGATTTGTTTGTGGAAGATTTGGGGAAAAAAAGAGAAAATTAGAGTGAAATCATCAAATTCTTGGGTAAAGTTTGTGTGAAATTGCCTCATAATCCTCTTAGAGATGATATGGGACATTAATATGAATAATTTCATAGATAAGTTCGACTTGGAAGGTAAAAGTTTTTGTTTTAATGGTCGTTGTAGCATTGGACAGAGTTGAGTGAGTCGATGACAAA
>SNQJ01S0290943.1:0-10759 GCA_010110895.2 Picea sitchensis | reverse complement strand
ATCATCTATATTCATGTCATATTTTCCATTCTTTAGTCTTGTGATCTATTCTTCCTTTTCTTCTAATTTAGAACTCTCTTCTTGTTCTTTGAGCATTCCCTTTAACTTCAAGATGTACCTTTGAATCCTCCTAATAAACTTCTTCGTGTTATTTGAAAGATAGTTATAGTGTGTATAAAAATGATCACTCCTATACATGTATAAACCCTTTTCAGTTTCCTTTTGAAGTTCTAATATATTTTCTTCTATTCTTTCCATGGGATAACTGTCATCAAACTTTACACAAACTATTTCTAGATCATCTTCTTCACTTGATAAAAATTCAACATCATCACACTTTTAATCATTTCAATCAAGAGTCTTGGGAGATTCTTTAACTTTGATGATCTTGATGGAGTGGTCTTCAATTTCTTCCTTCTCCTTCTTGTTTTGATATATCTCCTCTAGCTTTAGCCATATATCCTTGGCAGAAATGCATTTTCCCATGCTCTCTTTGATAGGGTTTGAGAGTCCACTAAAAATGGTCTTGAGAGATAATGAATCATTCTTCTTTCCTTCCCTTTGAGCTGCAAACTTTGACCTGTTCTTCAATGGAATTGATCCACCAATGGCTTCCTTCCAAATAGCTTCTCCCATTGTCTTCAAATATAATCTCATCTCTATTCTCCAAGTAGAATAGTCTTCCTCATCAAGGATTGGAACTTCATCATCCATTTGTGTGTATATGGATCTCCTTCAAGCTTGTTAAGGCTTGTAGTGAAGGCCCACTCTGAAACCACTTGTTGGACACACCTACCACACTTAGAGGGGGGGTGAATGAGTGTGGGGCTCTTTTTCCCAAAACTTCCCTCTTTATATAAAAATCCTTAGTTAACATTCAACATTTGTTCATTGCCCATTGTTGTCATTTATAACCATTTATATGTGAACATATATCAACAAGATATATCAACAACACATATCATCAATAATTCATCACCACAAGGAACACAAAGAACAAAATATGTATGTACATTTTTTCTTTTTTTATGGACAACAATCCAGGGTTTATCAACAACAACTGAATAGAGTACAACTCTACAAGAGCACCATCTCTATAATGCAAGTCTCAAGTTACACCCTCAGAACCAACTGAGATGAGGCAACAATACTCAACATATATCAATCTTTCAACAGGTACATGACTTGTCAATAGTGCATCCCCCGTGTGTACGCACCCTAGCTCACCACAACCCACATGTGCATGCAACTAGTGTATAATGCAACATGTGTATGCTTATGAGAAACTAGGGTTTTGCTTTGCTTCACATGCTTAGATCCTCTACAACTTGTAATCACTTTCTCTTCTATATTCCACTATCCAAACTGACCCATAGTCAGTCACAACATATCCAAGCTCTCAAATAGCTTGCTCATGCTCCACAATACATCAATATGAATGCTATCTCAAACATGTATAAGCATCTAGTATACCATAGCAATCATGTCACCACTGAATCACAAGAGTACGGATCACTCCATCAACCAAATCAACCAAACTGACCCACATCATAGAATCCATGCCAAGAATTCCCTAAGAATTCCCATCACATCAAACAATATTATTCATAAAGACAATAATGTAATCATACTAGTGTCTCAGTGATAGATCTAAGGCCATAGAATGCAAATCTAGAACTTGCCAAATAATCCAAGAGCTTGGCACCAGCTCAAACACAAGTCTTCACCATTCTATCCACCATATGCTCCCTGTCTTCAGACAACCCTCATACGTACTCACCCTATACACATCTAGCCCGTGTATACCTCAATGTATACGCACCCTATACATAGATAACCTGTGTATGCATCATAAACTAGTGTTTATGAAGTTCTGAGAATTTTGCCATCAAGATCTCTGGTATTGAGAAACCTTTGATGCGTCCATGAGACCCTCCTCTCACTCTCTTCCTCATAATAGATCTTAAATAATGCTCAATAGATCCACACCAATAAGAAGCTCTCCATCAATACTCCAAAAGATATTCTCACAAGAAGCTCTCCATTGATCCACAAAAGGGATTCTTACCAAATGTTCTTTTCACAAGAGATCCTAGCTTCTTATTTATACTTTCATCTTCTAGGTCACTTAACCCATTTCTAGGTTATTTAACTTGTTTTCCTTATTTTAGGGTTAAACACATTCCATGAATAGAAAGTTCTCCAATACTTTATCATTCAAATATTCCTTCTTGATTTTGTCACTTCTCTTTATTATTTAAATAATCCATCTTGATTTTGTCACTTTACTTTATCATTTAAATAATGATTTCTTCTTTTCAAGCACATTGACTTCTTTGACCTTAGGGGCTTCAAGCCTTCATATGGGGGTCCTACAACTTCATAAGGCCATAACTCTCAAACTGTAAGGATTTATGTGACATTCTACATACCACCGGAAATGGCATGACAAGCACCATCCATCTAGGATAGTTTCACCAACAACTTGATTGATCTTCATCTCATTATTCCACATACAAGCATGGGTCCTCCAACCATTCTTCTAGGATAAGTCAATCTGCAAAGCCTCTTCCCGTGAGGGTTTTCAACATAAGGGGAACACTTTGGAGTTCATCCATTTGTGCACCTTATCAATCATGATAATACAATAATGAGTCATATTTTCATCAAACAAACTATGCATCATCATGTATTAATGACAACTCATTGATCCATCTTCATCTATGCATCATATCAATGATCCATCTTTATCAATTAGTTTCCAATTTGACATCTATCATTCTCATCAATGATAATTTATTTACATTGTTCATCAATCATAAATCAGTCAAGCCATTCAAACAATCCATCACCTGACATCAATCAATCGGTTGACATCAATTAATCAAACCATTGGCATCAATGAAAACATGATCAAACAATAGGTTGATTACAGATTGTTTGGTACAGGTTGGTGCATGGTTGATGCACTTGCTTATGGTATAGGTTGATTACATGTTGAGGTACAGGTTGATGCATGGTTGATGCATGGTTTAGGTTTATTGGTACATGTTTACAGTGGTATATCTCAAAGTAATAGTGTGACAGTGGTTCCATCATTCTACTTCTACTTCAGGACAGTTGGACTGGGTAAGGAAAAGTGGTTATAGCCACTTTTCAGTTGTATCTGAATAACATAAGGGGTTGTAGCCTCCTTTTGGTTGTAGCCAGAGAACTGGGGAGTTGGAGCTTCCCTCGGGTTGTAGCCGGGGAAACTAGGGGGTTGGAGCCTCCTTCCAGTTGCAAATAGAAAAAAAAGGAAGTTGGTTCTTCCAATGAATGTAATTCTTCAAGACATATAAGATAAAGCATTCTTTGGTTTTCTCCCAATTTGGGTTTCCACGTAAAACATTGGTGTACTGTGTATGTGTGTGATTGTTCATTTCATATTTCTCATTATTGGATAATAATTCTAGATTGATATAACACTTGGATTATTTGGAGCAAAATGATTATAATTATGCTATTACTGATTCACCCCCCCTCTCAGTAATCCAACAAAGTCAACCATGATCAACCAAGTCAACCATAGTCAATTGGACATAAGTCAACAAAGATGAATGTTGCAATGAAACATAACCATTGAGGAAAATTGTAATCTAATAAAAACTTTGATAAATATAGTACTACAACATAACCATTGATACATTTTGTAGTGTGAAATAACCATTGAGGAATGTAATAATTTGACATAAGTCAACTAAGATGAACATTGCAATGTGACAAAATCATTGAGGAATTCTACAGTCCAATATAACCCTTCATAAACATTGTGATGTGACATAAACTCTAATGAATGCCATTAAGATGAACATTGCAATGTAACATAATCATATTATTAATATTTTAATGTAGCACTGTGACATAATATTGAAGTGATGAAGGAGCATCGTAAGTAAGCACAAAAGTGGAGGACAACTAGAAATTTACCAGCGTGCATTTTGAGGATGTTTTGAATTTGAAAGGATGAAGCATTAATGAAATATATGAAAATATATTTTTTCTTTTATGGTTTAGAGATTGTAATGCAGATATTGAGAATTGCTCTCATCTTTCAGTTATAATAATTTAATGTAATGAATGTAAGGTATATGTAGGCTTTAATTTGATTTGATAGCTTAGAGATGTAGAAGGGAAAACTCTAGAAATCTCCCTCGCATGTATTCTAATGTAATATTATTCTCATTGTAAGAGTAGAAGCTGTAGAGAAAGAGAATAGGAGAGCAGAGAAGAACAAAGATTGTAAGCTTGTATGAGCAAATAGTTGTTGCTATAGAACCCATGTACATATGCACTTGGATTAATATAAGGAAGCTTTGATCTAATTTCATGGTGTCGTGATGATCACTATTTGCATCTATTGAGTGGTATGTTTATAGTTAATTACAGTCTCTGATATGCATTTGTTTCAATGCTATGTGTATTGTATGATTTCATGTTGAATTTATGAAGTTTGTGAGAGGGAGAATATGAGTTTCAATTTTTTCTTGCCTTGAGAATTCCTGCAAGGAGTGCAGTGAAGGTCCGCAAGGAGTGTGTTGACAAGTTTTGAGTTTTACCTCAGACAAGCTCAAGAGAGATACCGTTGTTTTTCATACCAGCAAAAGTGCAAGAATAACACAGAGCCATGCAAGGTGTGCATAGGGAGGTTGAGGTATTAGAATTTTCCAACCCAGTGAATGGTTGAAGAGCTTATGTTGCAAGCAGTGCACATAACTGATAAGTTCATATAATCACAGATTATCATGAAGCCACAAGGAGTGCGGGAAGAATCCCTAGGATCCTTGAGTTCGCATCCAGAACCAAGATTAGGAGGGATAGAGTCTTCTAAGAGTTTAAATGAGAGATGAGGATTGAAGTCACCTTGCAGAAATCAAACTCAAAAGGAAGATGTTGAGTTATTTGGCCAGGAGCATTGAGAACTTGGACGGATAGTTGAAATTCTCAGAGGGAGAACTACTGATTCGACATGGACCATTGGATCCAGTGGATCAACAGATAAGTTGAGGCTGAGTGTCTTTCAACACTCGCAATCTCAGAGGAATAGTCTCTGACAGATTTGGATAAATGAGAGTTGTTGATCTTGTGGTTTCAGATTTCAACAATTCGGGAATCAGATTGTGGAGAAAGTCGTGGCTTGGAGATCTTGAGTTGCAAAATCCCGATACACGAAATTCCAACACAATATGGAACGCCAGATCGTGGGAAGCTTAGGACTGTCGATATGAGGAGAAGAAGCAGAGAGTTTGGACTACGAGAGACAAGGCAAGAGTCACATCGCAAAATCACGAGTTGCGACATTTCGACGTGCTCAGAAGTGGACCCTAGGGTTATATTGGAGGTCACATGGTTGAGGCATAAGGAAGGAGTTAAGGAACCATCAACCCTTTTTGGCATTTTGGGAATTGAAGGAGTCAGAGAATCACATCAAAAATCACAAAGTCACGAAATCCAAAGACACCCTTTCAGGAAAAGATCATGGTAACATCGATTGGTCACGTGGAGAGGAGGTTCGCACCTAGTGCTCGTTCACATGGGCATAACTTATGAGAAAGGACCTGTGATTATATGTGCTAAGGTTCTAGTGGGAACTAAAGAGCCATTTCATCTCAAGGAAGTAGAAAGATCCAAAGACCGGGAGGTCATGCAAAACCTATTGAGGTGGGGGTGTTGCATCAAGTGGTATCAAAGCTTACAAGCATTGTTCTCTGTAAGAAAGGGAGACATAAGGAAAGTTGTGATTTAATTTCTACATGGAAAATATTTAAACAATGCCACCAAGAAGACGTCAAGATAGACCAATTCCCAATCCATCTTTGGAAAAGAAAATGAGAGAACTTCGTGCTCGATTGGATGCTATGGAGATAGCACAGAGAGGAACAACTGATACTAGAGATATCCATGAGGCTGAAAGCGAAAATGAGGCTGTAGCTGAAGAATAAGTTGTAGCCGAAGATGTTGCAGAAGAACGTCTATTCAAAGTTGTTGCAAGAATAGGGGCCAGAGAAAAAATGGACATCTCAATGTATGAAGGCAACTTAGACGTTGAGGCGCTACTAGATTGTTTTAGAACTTTGGATAAATACTTCAACTATGAATATATTGAAGAAGATAAGAAAGTAATACATGATGTCACTAGACTGAAGGGGCATGCAACACCATGGTGGGATGAACTGCAAGATGACAGGCATTGCAAAGGAAAACAAATAATCAAAAGCTGGGATAGGATGGTTGCAAATATGAAAGCCAAGTTTATACCAAGAGATTACCAAATCAATATGTTTTGAAGAATGTAGAATTTGAGATAGAAGGGGATGAGAGTGAAGGAATACACTGAGGAGTTTTACAGACTCGACATCAAAGTAGGTCTTCAAGAGAGTGATGATGGAAAATTCGCCAGATACATGAATGGATTGAGAAATGAAATTCAAGATGAGATGAGCATGGGGACAATAAAGAATGTAGAAGATGCTTATCAAATTGCTTCAAAGGTAGAAGATAAATTGGCCCGAAAGCAAGGTCAAAATGGCAGGGGTAGAAGTCAGAGAAGAGGCAAATAAATTTCCCAGGACATAGTACAGAAGCCCAAGGATGAATAAAAGAAACCTCATAACCACCTAGAAAGAGGAGGAAGTTCACAGGGGAGACAGTATGCCGACAGGAACACTTTTCCTCATGCAATAGGAAGAGGAAGAGGCAGAGGTGGTGAGATAAAGTGTTTTGTTTGTGAAAATATAGGACATAAATCTTTTGAATGTCCTGATAGAAAAAGAGAAGGAGGAGGAAAAACTCACATTTCAGAAGTGCAAAGGTGAAATTTTGAGGAAAAAGATGCAGAAGGCGAAAGTTCCTTAATGATGAGGAAAGTTCTATTGAAGCCAAAGAAGGAAATAGAGAATCTAATCCAGAGAAACAGTTTGTTCAGAACTGCTTGCAAGACCAAGGATAGGGTATGCAAGGTAATAATGGATAGTGGAAGTACGGATAATATAGTATCCACATAAATGGTGGAGAAGCTGGAATTGGAAACAATTGCACATCCGAGCCCATACAAAATTTTGTGGTTGCAAAAATGACATTAGGTAACAATCAATAAACAGTGTTTAGTTGAGTTTAAGATAGGGGGATACATAGATGATATTTTATGCGATGTTATTCCCATGGATGTCTTTCATCTTTTGTTGGGGAGACCGTGACAATATGACAGAAATGTTGTTCATGAAGAAAGAAATAACACATATACCTTGGAAACGAATGGTAGGACACATATGTTGTTGTCGATTGAAGACAAGAAGGTGAAGGAAGAAAAAATGAATACTATACTTCTCATAAGTAGGAAGGAAATTCTGGATGAAGTCAATAAAGATGAAGAAATGCAATTTGTTTTGGTGAGGAAACCTAAATTCATTTTGACCAGTACCTCAATATATGATCTACCTGAGGAGATTTGGGAACTGTTGGAGAATTTCACTGATATAGTGGTGGATGATCTATCTTGTTCATTGCCACCCATCAGAATTATAAGCCATCACATTGACCTTATACCAGGGGCAAGTTTACCAAACAAAGCAACATATAGACTGATGTCGCAGGAGAACGAAGAAGTTAAGAAGAAAGTCCAGGATTTGATGGATAAAGGATTGGTTAGAGAAATATTGAGTCCATGTGATGTACCAATAGTGTTAAGTACAAATAAGGATGGTGGATGGATAATGTGTACAAACTCAAGGGATATAAACAAAATCAATGTCAGGTATAGATTTCCTTTACCGAGGATGGATGACTTGATGGATTGCTTGAGTGGAGAATTTTTTTTTTCAAAAATTGATTTGAAAAGTGGATATCATCAGATTAGAATGAGGGAAGGTGATGAATGGAAGATAGCATTAAAAATGAACGAAGGATTTTATGAATGGATTGTCATGTCATTTGGTGTGACGAATGCGCCAAGTACTTTCATGAGATTGATGAACGAAGTCTTGAAGGATTTCACTGGAAAATTTGTAATTGTGTATCTTGATGATATACTAATCTTTAGTAAGACTGAGGAAGAACATTTGAGACACCTAAATCTAGTGATGAGGAAGTTGTAGCAAGAGAAGTTGCTGATAAATTTGAAGAAGTCATCTTTCATGAAAAAATAACTCATTTATTTGGGGCTCGTGATATCTTCGAATGAGTTGAAGATAGATTCTGAGAAGGTAAAAGAAATCAAAGAATGGTTGTCTCCGAGAAATATCTTTGAAGTCAGAAGCTTCCATGGATTAGCCAGTTTTTACAGGAAGTTCGTCAGAAACTTTAGTGGAATTTTTGTACCAATGATGGACACGGTCAAGAAAAGACATAAATATTTTCATTGGACAGAGGAAGTAGAGAAAAATTTCAAGTTGTTAAAGGAGAATATAACTAGACAGCCAGTTCTGGTTCTGCTAGAGTTTAGTAAGACATTTCAAGTCAGGTGTGACGCAAGTGGACTTGCGATTGGAGCAGTCTTAAGTCAAGACAATAGACTAGTTTCATACTTCAGTGAGAAGATGAATGATTCCAAGAGGAATAATTCCACATATGATAAAGAGTTTTATGCAATCATACAGGCGCTGAAGAAACAAAGGCACTACTTGGTTCCGAAAGAGTTTTTTTTGTATAGAGAAAACCATGCTTTACAATTCGTAACCAGACATGAGAAAATGAACCAGAAACATGTAAAATGGGTTGAATTTATGAATAACTTTACTTTTGTTATAAAGCACATTTCTGGAACTGCTAACAAGGTTGTTGATGCATTAAGCAGGAAATATTTGATTCTGCAGGAGTTCTGTGTGAATACCTTAGGTTTTGAGGATCTTAAGGATATGTACAGAGATGATTCAGATTTCAAAGATGCTTATGAAGCATGTGAGAATATTGTTCTAAGCGTGTTGGCATCCCTACATAATTTTTTCCTTGTAAAGTGACAAATGAAAATTCTTGTAGCTGCCAGCACCTCCTTCTGTAAATATTGCTATTTGAAGGTGGCTATTAGGTTGTAAAAAGGATTTTTTTGATTGTTTCTATTTATTTTATTTTGCGTTTTCATACTTCATTCATGACTGAAAGCATGAATGAAGCATTAAAACTTATACTCATATTGCAATTGTATCGAAGGCTTGGTTTTTGGAAGGGTCATTGTGCTTACAACTCTTTTAATGAATGTTGTTTTTTCTTTGAAGCTTATCATATATCAAGGAAACATTTGTTTTGAGATACTCATGGACTATAAGCTAATATTTTGGAGCCTTTGTATACCAAGAATCGATTGGCATGGACTATAGGCTTGTTTCTTTTAAAATTCTTGGTAAGTCGATTTTGATTTTAAATTTTGATACGCTTTGGCTTCTAAAACACATTCTTTCCTAACCTTTACAATTCGATCACACTCATCACATAGTGTGGGAATTTAACATACCAGGATCATACCCTGTATTGTTTTTTAGTTGGAAGGTTGATTTGAAAGGCCTCTCATTATGAGCTAGGGTATTGGGCCTGCTCTGTACTCTAAAACATTCATTACCAGAAACGCCCAAATTTCATGACTGAAACCCCCATTGGTTGTGTTATGGTTTCCCTGGTGTGTTCCTAGTTTTGTTTCCATTATTTTATCTTGGGCTTACCTCCTACCACTACCATATAAACTCACAGTTGGTCTATTCTCTTTTGTTACAATCTGTTCAATCCCGTTTTTTCTTGCCAGAGACACGATTTTGCGGGAGGGATTCTGAGCAAACCGCTACGAATTAGACCAAACCCTTTAAAACCCAAAATCGAAATGAGTCGTTTTACCTTCATGGTGGGTGGTTTCTCCAGAAGCTAGATCGTTGTAGAGATATGTCTCGATCTTTGGAGGTAAATTTCTCAGATTTTTCATTCTGGTTGAGATAAACGTTTTTTTATTTATTTTTATTTTTCTACAGCCAACCCTGTAGAGATTCATGTGGTTGATAATCCTATGATGGAAAATCCCCCTATTCCTTCCAGTGACAGACCAGTTTTTGTATGCAAAGAACCCTGTGATAAGGCAATCCTCAATGAGCTTATGCTCGAGCAAACAAATGTTGAGTCAACAGCCTTTGAATTGCATGGCCATGAACAACACACCTATCCTAACACCTCTGCTAAGAATGCAAACATGCCTTCATACAAACCATCTAAGGGTGACACAGATATAGGGTTTAAAAATAAAAGGGCATGGAGATTAATTTCCAGGAGTCTACAAAACAAAACAAAAGCTCATGCGAGCTCGGGTAAAACAATTGATATACTTGACGACTATGATTCCGATATCGAAATATTTTTGGAAGAGGAAGAACTAGGTTACCATAGAACCAATCCAGATCATCCCTACGATTTCGTAGATAATATACCACCCTTCTTGAAGCATGAAAAAACTTCCCTGGGATCAAACTCAGTCAAAATTCCACATTGGATAGTGGGAGCCTGTTGACACACAGTCATTCATCCCCTCAATCAACAGTTTCGGACTTGCAGTGTGAAGTGTGTTTATTTTGGATAGAAAAATACTACACAGATGTGCCCTCCCTGCAAGCTAAAATCAAGGCCTTCACATCCAAGATTGATTCACTAATGATTGAAAATCACAAACTCAAACTAAATGCACAAAGACCGGGGAAACGCCTAAAGAGAACTAGTAATATAATAACAAAGAATGTTGAGTATGTCAAAG
>SNQJ01S0290942.1:0-10760 GCA_010110895.2 Picea sitchensis | reverse complement strand
TATAGGCTAGATCCCCTAAACCTTTAACTAATGCAGCCTTAGCATCATAGGTTAGTAATCCCCACAAACTTCTAATCAATTAAAACAAACTCCTAGAAAATAAACGTTAAATCACATCTAGTAACTAGGGTCTACCCCCTTGGCTTCCCTAGGAATCGGCCTAGATGAAAGAAGTTCAAGTCGAGATGACAATGGGATTGAACTTAGGCATATTATCAAGGACACACTAATTGGATTGGACTTAGTCCACGTTACCAAGTGTATATAAGGACAGAAACAGGACCCATTGACATTATTGGTGGTGTTCCTTCGCACTTCACAGGTATTTACATTATTGACATCTAACTAAGTGACGCTCTCCCCTCCAATATAAACATCAATATATTTACCATGAGGAGGTAGCAGATTTGGATGAGAACCCTTGGTTCCCAGTTTTCAGTGGGAGGATTATATACTTTGACTCCATGGCCCATTAGACGAGGATTTAGTATCTGAGTTCAACAGTTTGTTCTTGATAAGTTATAGACCTTTTCTCCTTCCACGATTCTGAGGGCATTCATGGTACATATTTCTTCAGTTTTCAGAGAGCATCAGTTTAGTTTTATGGACACGGAGATTCTTATGGTTCTCAACATCCCACATGGGGATCCCATCCCCTTGAGTCAACATTGTTAACCCCTAGATTTCCACCCTTCCAGAAAATCTTGAGGTCCAAGAACAACATGCACTATTTTAGTTGGCATTCTGAGATTCCCCCAGAGTTTAGCACTTGTCTTTGAGTAGGAGGTTGGTTCCCATGTGGGACAACTATATGATCAGTACATGGTTATTTAGTTCAAGAGTTAGAGTTCGCCGTTTCCATACATATTTGAGAGAAGATGCATGCCTTCGCCAGTGTTACTATTTCTAGGTGACCTACCGGTTTGGAGTGAGTTTCTTGACCGCGTTGGGCGAGTTTTGATCCAAGCCCGAATTGATTACGAAGCGTGTAGTATTGGTCATGAGACATCGAGTCTTTTGGATCTTTTGGGATGATGCTTTACTACTATTTTAGCGGAGTTGGAAACTAGCGAGGGATTGCATATTGAATTATGATGCATATTGGCGGACCTTCCGGAAAAACTGAGATCCGCGAAGTATAAATTCAAAGGACGATCCGGTTTTATTTTAGCAATGTTTGTTTTAAATGGTGACGTAGTGTTCTCCCGGTCATCCTGGGTGATGTGGATAATTTCCTAAAATTTAGGAGGCTACGGATTCTATTTTTAAAATGTGCGTGACTGTAAATCTGAGTCATTGTCCATGCAGTGCCAAGTGGTACCCCCAGAGATCGACATGCAACAAAGCTATAGAGTGATGTGGCATCCACCTAGGCATGGGTCACGTTTTCCCATGACATGATCATTTAATAATTAATTAATTGAACTAAGGCGTAGCCATGGGTGGAGTCCCATTTCCTCACACTCCCCTCTCCACTTGCCATGCATCACTTCCCTGAATTTGCCCTCAAATTGAGTTTAAGCAGTAAATTCCTACAAAATTTAGGAGATTCCTAAACTTTAGGAGAAGATTTGGCCATAACTCACCCATACTTGAGTCAAACTAAACATGTAGTCATGCGCTGGGTGGCTAATTTTGGTTTCATCTACCCCTTCTACTCCAATTAACTTAGGCGCATGTTTCATTAACTCCGCCCTCTTCTTTTATTTCTCCAAGTGTGCCCTCTTTTCTCTCACACATGTGGGCACATTATTTTGTCATCTCTCACTCATGTGCTTGCATGCTAATTCCACTTGGACTAAGCGTTATATTTGGTGCTCTCATGTAACCATGCACCTGTATCCCTCACTTCCACTCATTCTACAACTCATTATTCCCTTTTCTCTTCCTCTAGTGTGCATTCTCCTTCTCCTGAGTGCATATTCTCCTCTCATGCTCGTCCACCTCATCACCCACACTAGGACTTCACTCACACTTACTTTCTCATCTCTTCTCATGCACGTAGCCTTCTATTCTTAACCCATTTCGACCTCTCCTTCTCCTTGAGATATGCACCCCCTAAGCTATATATCGGATGCTTCACAGAGGTTCTTGGTTGGTTCTTGCAACAACAACATAGTGTCTCTCTGATTCTTCTCTCTCTCTCTCTCTATAGTCTAGTGTCTTTTCCCTGAGCAAAGTAGTCATTGTAATGGGTTGTAAGCTTGACAAGTGTGGTGCAATCAAATCTTGTAATCTTAATCAATAAAGAAGTGTGTTTCGTCTTCAAACCTCTCTTCTTGGCGGTATTATAGTAAATTTGTGATCTGATATGTCATTTTATGAACTATTCATTGTGGTTATTTCTCACCTTTGAATAGTTTTCCTCTAATTTTCCAGTCTATTATCATTGTGCTAACCCTTTAGGTTCCCTCCAAGTGTTAAATATCACTTTTCCTCATTGTTTTGGACTGCTTTTACATGCTATCCAAGACACAAATCTTGCTATTTTTTAGGTTTTATACATAGAAATCAGACTTAAAGACAGCGACAAGGTGCTTCATTGTTCCTAGGGACTCCCCATAGAGTCTAGAAAGCACAACCCAAACAAATATGGGTTTGGTCAGTGATAATTTGGGACCTTACTCCTTTAATTAGCCTAAATTTTACCACTATCTTAACACATATATCAGCTCAGATTGGAGGATAAAAATTTGTGCTAACAAGTCTCGATACCCCTAAATAAACAATGAAATCTCCCATGGAACTCATAGTAAATGGGGTAGTGGAATATGAAGTGCTCCTCTTTCTCAACCTCACGAAGATGACACAGCTAGAAAATCTTCTCTGCCCATATAGTATCGTGGTTCGTCTCAACTCAAAGTCTATATGAACCCACTTGAAACTGTCCTAGGGGGGTACAAAGGGAGTGCATCCAATGACAAAAGGTGCATGGGGGTTGGATAATGATTCAGTCCCTCGCCTCTATGAAGTGCTCAACATATAAGGCCATCTTCAAACGTAACCTACCACAGGGGTTTGTCCAAGTAACCTGCACAAATTGCTTGTAAATGTCATTTTAGATGATCTTGTTCAACTCTTGTCTAGTAGGTAAGTGGTGGCTAGGTGCATCCATGGAGTATGTGAATGGAGGAAGCTAATCCATTGAAATACCAACAGACTCCAAAAAGGCTGAGACACCTGCAAACCAATACCTAGTGCGACCACAAGGACTAGATAAGGCAATGGACTCAAATTAGCGATAGGCCAGGTACAGGTACCAATCTCGACCCTTCGTTGAGTCGATGAAACTATGAATGTAGTACAGAAATGAAACAATAAGGAAAATAGTCTCAAGCCGAAATAGACTTTCAAAGAGTGATGTCGTCCCTCCTCAATAATGGCTCAAAGTGTAAGGATGTGATCAATGGTCTGATGTGTAGAATGGAACCTTGCTTGTCCCCTAGATCTAATAAGTCTCCTCTCAAGCTCTCTAGGGAAACTTCATGTAGGATTGTGGCATAGAGCTTGGAGAGGTGTGGCCCATGATCATTCTGTGGTTGCTTGATTTTGCACAACGACCTGATTTATTGATCGATTAAATAGTTGGTGCAACCAAGCATATGGAAAACCTATACAAGTGGTAATGTAGAAGCCATTATTATAGATGTTTGCATTTCATTATATGATAACAATAGCATAATCCAAGATCACTGAAATACACAATCACAGAGACACAGCATTTATCCTGGGAAATCTTCAAGGGGAAGAAAACCCAAGTTCCAACAAAACTTCCTTAATATGAATGTGTGTTACAATGCCAAGGATCTCTTGAATTTAATGCAGTCCTCTCCTAGATATGTGCCACTCTCTCTCTTATTCTTCTCCAGTATTGAGATCAGAACTTGTCTCTCAATGAGCTTAGTGACTTGTGTGTCAAGTGGTGGCTTCTCTTATTTATACAATTCTGGTGCGTGTGGAAGTGTCTCTTCACTAAGCGAGGCCGACTTCTCAAGCTGGGTAAGATAAGCCCACCTTTATTATATTCTGGGCCTCTTTAATATCTACTAGGGCGACTTCTTATTCGCCTATTACAATTGTCTTTTGACTAATCCGTAAAAGGGGATTTGGTCAACAGAAAATTGTAATAGGAAGATTTAGAAGTCGGCCCCAACAGTTAGGGGATTGATCCTATGAATAATATATCAATAATAATAAGAATACTCTTTCTTGTTACATTATTTCAACCTCCTTTAACAAGAGCGTGTTGGTGGGAATCATCTTGAGAGAGGGGACATCATCATCAACATCATCAAGTGGGTGAGGGGACAGCATCATCAATATCATCTTGGAACAGCGGTGACATATCTATAAATCATGAAATTTTTTATCGGCTGACATCATCATCGTTCTCAAAGGAATGCCATCATCATCTGCATCAATATGTATTAGTATAAAAGAAACTAATACATCATCATCATCACTGACACAAGGGCGGCTCATCATAATACCATTTTGGATTTCATGTCACCGGTTGTCAGGTTAGGCTTCGGTGCTTGTCTCATCTCAATGTCTTGCTTTTACATCACAGCACTCAGGCTAGAAACAAGATACTAGACTAGCTACGTCCACAGCTATCCAAGGTGGGCTTGATGCCTATCAAAGTCTCATATCACGTCATCTTTCTTTATGTCACAACACTCAGAGTTGGAAGCAAGATACTCATCTGCTTTATGTCACAACCATCGATAGCCGGGATATAGGCGGCTTTTCGTCCGCATTATCGATTCGGGCTGATTACTGAATCTCATCATATCTCATCTTGTGTTAGATCACAACAACTTCAGTCGGAAACGGAACATCTCGCCATTCTTTACATATGACAGCTAGATTCAAACAGGAACATCTCATCTTGGCATAATACGACAAATGGAAATTGAGAAGCAAGGAACACATATCATCTTACTTTATGTATGACAAATGGAGTAGAACAAGGAACATCATCTTGCTTTACGTCGACAACTAGGTCAGAAGCAAGGTACACACCCTTCTTTACGTCACAACCACAAGGACAGAAATGAGAATGATTCACAACAACTACTTCCCCTTTCTAGGAAGGTCCTTTAGGACTATACCAAAATTATCTCGAAAGTTCTCAAACTTCACACATGAACAGAGGCTTAGATCCAACTGCGTCGACAACTTTGTTCATATGCTAATGTAATGGAGCTTCAAGGCTCCTCACGGTACCATGTCGCGGATGTAGTATAATAGATCTCTAGTAGCCATTTTATGTCGTGGAATAAAGGATTCTCAATCATTTTTATGCATCTCACGGTTGTCACATAGAATCAAAGTTTCTCTCATCTCTAAGTCAAATAGGCAGATCAACAACTTTTGAAACCCATATGGCTTCACGACTAGCAGAACATGCGGCAATGTGGTATACTTCAGCAATGTTGAGAGAAAATACTAGATTGCTTCCTACTACGCCACGGATCATAGTTGATCCCAAACTGAGAAGTGATTTTTTTTTTTTTTTTCTTGTCAGCAACGCTTCCTTCAATCATTAGTATATCCACTCAATGAAATCATGATCTCCATCATAATAGTTGAGACCATAATCTATTGTGCCCAAATTTACCTCATCACATGTTTTGCGACCACTAGGTGAACATGTACGGGTTCTACCAGCCAATTAGACTCAAGGTGTTCACATGCAAAATAAAGAGTATGCGGTCTGGTGTTAAATCAGTACGTCGATTGGTCAATAATCTGTCATGCAGGTGTATCAATCCGAGTGCGATGGAAGTAATAGGCCGGTAGCTGTCTTGGCTATGGGTGTATTCAAGGGCTTGCATTTCCAACATGTCGAATCTCTTAAAGGGATTTGGAGCGTGTACTACCTTGGTTGGGAGATCACTCTCGGCCTCTGCCTCCATACCTCAGAGACCTGAAATAATGCATTAGGCCAAGGTCTTTCGTTTCAAATTCGGCGGCAGGATCTCTTTTTTGCATTTCAGTGATCTTTTTCTTCTTAATTAGGAGCAATTCATCCATATAGAAGTGGTCTTGGCTCATTGTTCATGATTGCAGAGTAGAGATTAGGGTAGCAACTCTTGGTAAGCCCTAAGCTCATCAAGAAACTGTGTATACGACCATACCAATCTAGGGCTTGTTCCAATCCGTATAAGACTTTCTTCAATTTGATGAGACTTCTTGTTTTCAACTCAAATCATCGCGGTTGCTTCACATACATTTCCTCTTTTATTACATCATTTAGAAGAGTTGTCTTCACATCCATCACGATGCGACTTTCCATTTCATCTTTGTTGCAAGGGCTATGATGGTTCGATCAAAGTGTATCTGGCCCGCAGGGGCGAATGTCTCTTCATATTCAATGTCTTCATGCAGGAAAAGCCACGGAGCAGAAAACAAATCTTGCTTTATGTATCTCAATGCCCATCAACATCATGTGTTTTATTTTTGAAGAGCCATCTGGACGATATATTTATTTTCCGGTCTAGGAACTATTTCCCATACTTTGTTCTTCATTGTGGATTGGTATTCCTGTGTCATAGCATCTGCCCATTCTTTTCCCTCTGAGATAGTTCTTCAAAATAAATTGACCTCCTCTTCTAGGAGATCACACATCAAAACCATATAAGTGGAGAATGGCTGAGGTCTTTCTTTGTCTTATGGTTCCTTGGGAACATGGTACTTCTCTCCATCTTGAATAAGCTCCTGGCCGGGATGGCTTTCTTTATCAGGATGGAGTCATCACAGGGAGGTTCTTCACTTCTACTATATCATGGTCTTCTAGAAGTTCCTCATCCAGGGAAGTTACGACTTCCTTTCTTGATTCTGCTGACTCAGGAACCTCCTCATTCGCATTATTAGGGATTGGGTTCCTCTTCGCTATACCACTCTTCAAGAGGGGCATAGTTTAGATTTCGCCGGAGCATTGCATCTTCATCAAAGGTCACATCACTGGTGATCTCAATGTGATGTTGACACGGTATATAGATTCTAAAGAAGGCCTTGGATACCTCACAGTATCCTAAATGTTCCTTCTTCACAGAGGGTGCATCTTGTTTCTCTTTTCTTTAAATATATGAATAAACACTGGAAAAAACAAATATTTTGAGATGGATTAACTCTAGAAAACAACTCACATGAACATCTTCGTGTCTTGATCCCAAATTACTATGGGACAATCGGTTACGCTCATAAACAATTGCCATTATTTATGCAGCCCATAAGCACATGAGGAAGATCTTGATCATGGATCATAGATCTTATAACTTCAGTAGCATGGTTATGTTCTTTCGTTCAACTGCACCATTTTGTTAAGGATTATAGGGTAATAGGACCCTCTTGATCCCAACATCTTTCAGAAGTTCACAAACTCTTATGAGGTATATTCTGCTCCTCCATTATCGACTGAGTATCTTAATCTTTCTTTGGAAAGGTTCTCTATCAAGATTTGAATTCCATGAACTTACTAAACACTTCATCTTTAGTCTTGAAGAAATAGATCCAGGTTTTACAAGAGTAATCATCAAAGAATGATACATAATATACATATACCCGCTAATGGAGGATGATGGCATTAGGACACATACATGCGAATGGATGAGTTCTAGGATTCCTTTTGTCTTGTTGTCCCTCTTTGGAAGCTTGGGTTCTTGATGTTCTTCCCTTTTGCACATCCATTGCATACACCTTTATGGTCACCTTTGAGTTTTGATAAATCTTTGACTGCTTTTCATATGTATGGTAGCTAGTTGATGTGGTCTAACTATGCCGATTGCATTCATGAGTTTTCAATGGCGTGGGTCATGGCGACCTCTGAGTGACCCTTAATTTATACAAGCCATTTTCCTCATTATCAATGATGATTTCTTCATTTCAGGTTTCTCCTTTAGCCCACATAAGAACTTCTCCGTCTATAAAGGCAACTTTGAAGCCTTTCTTTTCTAGATGAAATGGAAGTAGTTCTTCTTCAAACTTTGCAGAAGGTTCATATAGTACGTCCTTCATTTTAGTGAATTCCTTGAATTCAATTTATGGTTTGATTCTCCTCCCTTGATGGGATGTGGTAATCATCTCCAAGTGTCACTTTAGAGAAAAATTCTTTTAAGATACAAGGAGAATGTTTCTTTGTCATCATGTGCTTGGAAGCATCGCTATCAATGAACCAAGTGTCACTCTCAGATTCTGAGATCCTGAGAGGGATGAGATCAGACATGGTCTTTGATCTGCTCTCTTATCATCTTCTGGTGGCTCTTCATCTTGACTACATGGGCATGACCTCTTATGTTTTCTCTTATCTTCTTCTTATCATTTGAATAAAACTTCACAATGTGTCCCATATTATCACAATGATAGCATTAATAAGATGAGAAGTATGTTTCTTTTCTTTATTTGGCTCCTTCTTAAATCTCCTTGGATGAGATTCTTTATGGCTGAATTTGTTTGACTGTTGAGGCTCTTTATGAATCTCCTTTTAGAAGTAGGGTTTATTCAACTTCCTCCTTTGGATGTGAGTAGCTAGGGCTTGATCATCATCCCTTACTAATGCCTTCTGGTCCTACTCTTGTTTCTTCTTGGATGCATTCTTCCATAGACTATCAAACTTCAATATCTCCATTTTGGCACATATTGTTTGGATGAAAGAATCCCAAGGTCTTGTGAGACCATTTAAAGTCGTCATTATGAATTTGTCTTCATATATGGTATCTTAAATTGCTTCTAGTTTTCTTTGAATTGAGATTTGGGAAGTATTCTTGAATCATTTCTCCTTCACGCATCATGTATTCTTTAGTTGGAGTTCTTAGATTCATCTTTTAGTTTTATGTTCTTTCCTTCATATAGTGATACAGTCAAGGCATCAAACATTTCTTTCCAATTCTTCTTAGATGACACATAAGGAATCGGTGGTCTTTGATTGAATCACAATGATTCTTTTTGGCCCTTATTGTGTGTCCTTTTGATGCTTTCCTTTTAACAGCGGCGGGTTCAGATACTTCTTCTTTAATGATCTTGCTAGGTCATTCTCTTCAAGAATGAGGTAAATCCTATACTTCCAGGCACCCAGGAATTTCTCCTCCTTCTAACTTGTCCAACAAGCAGCATTGCAGACATCTTTACTGGAGCTAGGAAAATAGCTTGCAGACATCTTTACCTGGAGCTAGGAAAATGACCAAAAAATAAAAGTGCTCAAAATAAAAAACTGAACTTACCAGGAGGTTCGCTTGGCTGAGCCGAGTAGCCTGGTGTGGTTGGATCTGAGAAAATCCAACTTTTTCTACTCCAAATTTGATTTGCGTATTTCTGGATTGGTGCTTTTGGTACTCTGGTACTTCTGGTACACTGGTTTTCTAGTACTTCTGGTACTTTGTGAAACTAGGGTTTCACTTTCCGGGAGATCCAGCCACTGAAAAGGTACGCCGAGAGTGCCAAACTGATCCTTAGGGGAGGGCGCACTTTTCTAGATGGTTTTGGGGATGAAAAGCTTCACCATCAAAAAGACCTAATTTTCATGTACGACAACAATGAAGTTTTTCACTTGTGAAAGATGCTTTCTTCAGCCTGGCTCTGATACCATGTTAATGTTTAAGCCATTATTATAGATGTTTGCATTTCATTAGATAACAATAGCATAATCCAAGATCACTGATAAATACACAATCACAAGAGACACAACATTTATCCATGGAAACCCTCTAGGGGAAGAAAACCTAGCAAAACTTCCTTAATATCGATAGCCAATAAAATGTCAGGAGATCTCTTAAACTAATACAAAAATTCCTCTCCCAGATATTTGCCACTCTCTCTCTTCTTCTTCTCCAACAGCAGATCAAAACTTGTCTCTCAATGAGCAAGTGAGTTGTGTGTCTAAGTGAGGCACTGGCCTCTTTATTTATACAAGTCTGGCACGTGTGAAGTGTCTCTTCACTGGCAGGGCCGACTTCTCAAACTGGGTGGATAAACCCACCTTTATTATATTTATGGACCTCTTTAATATGTTTTGGGGCCGACTTCTTATCTACCTATTACAATTTTCTTTTGACCAATCTGCAAAAGAGGATTTGGTCCTATTACAATAACCAACATGATCAATCAACAATGGGGATTGATCTTATGAATAATATATAAATAATAATAAGAATACTCTTTGCAGTTACATTATTTCAACACAAACAACAGGGTTAAATAGGTTGGCCAACTGGTAATCCAAGGCATGAAGACCATGCTTGAAGAACTCATCCTAGAACCCTTCCTCATCTACCATTTTGTTGGTACTCATCACCCAAGACAGGTTGACATCGATTGCAAACCATTGCTTTATATAAGGTGTGGAAAAAATATATCATTCTTATATATCTATTATATTTCTAAAGGTAATATAGAAGGAAAGAAAAAAGTGATAAGATCAACATTACTTGTAAAAAAAACAAATAAGAAAGGGTATATATTATCCTTCATGAAAGCATCGATAAAAAGAAGTTAAAAAATAATCAAGAAATAATCCAACGAAATATAAAGGGGTAAGTTATAAAGTAAAAAGAAGTACTCAAAATCATAAGAAAATACTCGATATATAAAACAACAAAGGTTAAAGGAGGGAAAAAATCCTAACACAAATCCCTTCCAACGTGGTAGATGTACCCTTTTCCTATCCTATCAATGGCAAGTACTAGCAACTCTACAATCATAAGCAACAATTAAAAGCATTACAACAATAAGCCTCACATATACAACATAATATACCTCCA